>PVHY01008226.1:0-62823 GCA_004024945.1 Uropsilus gracilis
CTTCTCCATCCTCCTCTCTGTCCTCTTCAGTTTTCTTCTCTGCTCTTCTCTCTCTTCTGTTCTGTCCCTTTCACTTGTCTTTATCTCTGTCCCCTCCCTGATCCTTTAATCCTCTTTTCTCCCAATCCTCTTAACTTCCCTTCACCAAATCTCCACCCACCAATGCTAACAATAGCTATTTTAATACATCGACACCAGTGCTGGGGGCCACAGCCCCCAGAAAGAACCCACAGAAGTTTAGAAGAGGGAAAATTGAGGCTAGTTTGTCTAAAGTTTAAACTGTATTTCTAGGTTTTTCTTTTTAGGTCTGAGAGAGGGGAAGAGAGCTGAGAGAAGCTGGTAGCTGATTTTTTCATACCAATAGTAGGTGACCAGTGAAGATACTAATGAACTGCTTGGAGCCTGCTTCCTAGGGAGAAGCAGGTAGAGGTGTTTTAAGTTTAAGTCAAAAAGTTCTTTTTTTTTTTTTCTTTTCACCCGATTTCATTATCAGAACAGCAAGGATTTAGGTGAGTCAGTCAGGAAAGGCTTCTCCAAAACAGGAGACCTAAGGCAAATAGCAGAAAGTGGACTTTAAAAAAAAAAAAACTTAAGGCAAATCTAGAGTCAGCGTGGGGGATGGAAGACATGGGGGATGGGAGGTGTAGAGCAGTCCTCCATCCTCTGGAAGGTGCTTGGAGACTGGGAGATGGGATCACCAGAGGAGGATTACTCTGAATTTCTGAAAGAGGGAGCATGGCTGGGGGAATGCATCTCTGAAACCTGGAATCCAATATGGCCCCAAATCCTGTCACTGAGAAAGGAATGTGGGCATTGCTATCACCTGCATCTGAAGGACACAGAGACTAAGACTAGCCTGAGGCCAGATAAGGCCACTTTCCCCTTTTTACTGTAAAGTGATTATCCAGGAAGACTTGGTGATGATGCTAGTGAAGGGTCCTGAGATGGGCCCAGAGGGAAAAGGGAGGTACAGACCACCAAGGGTGTGGTTGTGAATGGGGAGCAAAGAAAAGGATAAAAAAGGAGAGGAAGGGGGCAGAGAGTTAGAGATTTTGGAGAGGAGAGTGGAGAGCCCGGAAATTGGCATCAGGCGTGGAGGTTTTCAGCCTCAGGAGGAGGAGGACCCAGGAACTGAGTCCTTTGGAGCTTCCCCACCTGCCTGGCACTTGGGTCCCTGAGGGTTGAGAGCTGTGTGAAGGCGGAGGAGAGGTGACCCCGATGAAGGGCAGAGCCACGGTGACACTCGGATAGGCCTGCCTTGGAGAGACCTGTCTGAGCCCCACCTGTGTTGGTTGGATTCATCTGGTGCCAAGTGGAGTGACGGAGGATCAGGAGTCAAGATCATAGCCTGGCGTTTTCAACCAGAAGTGCCTTGAGACTGAGGTAAACCCCACGCAGCTCCTTGAGGAGCGGAAGTGGGGCTCTATTCCATCTGGAACACTTGTGAGGGTGTGAACTCTTTAAGTTTGTTTTTCCCCTATCTGTAAATAAACCTCTATGTCTATGCTGGTTGCTAAGGTTTGATCTCCGAGCAGCTGTGGCATGCAGGCGAAAGAACCCATAGTAAAAAGGAATTTAAAAGGGGGTATCCCTATCCCCCATAATATCTCCATGGGTCTTTGGCTGTGGGGATGAGGTTTCCCATTGGTAAGGAAGTGACTGGCCCCCAGACAGAGAGTCTGACCAGCTCACAGTGGTGAGCTCTGACTTTCAAAATAAATTTCACCCGAACCTCTGCTCCACCTTGCAGCACTGCTGACACCTGATGTTGTGAGGGGGGAGGGGGGAGAACAGGGAACTGTTATGTTATCCAGAAAAAAGAAAAAAGCCCCGGGGAAACGATGTTTTGCATCTTTGTGCTTTAATGAGACACAGCACGAGGCATGACTCTCTTAACTGGAATCTGGAAGTTCCACTGAACCTTGTCTTCACCTTGATGCTTGCATCCCTGATTAGTTGACCTTATTTCCTGCTTACCTGCGTGTTGGTCCTACTCAGCACCACTGCTGGAGTTATGCTTGCTAATCCCATGCAGAGACACGGGCTCTTGTCATTAGCTTCTGGAATGTGCCAGGTCTCGCTAATGGATGGTCAGAACACCTGGCATCTTAGTTAGCCCTGCTCCACCGGCCTGGGTACAGTATGCCCTTGACGTTGTTACAACCTTGTGAAATGACCTTGACTCTTTCTCACTTTATTTTTTATTTATTTATTTATTTGAGACTAGGCCTCTCTATTTTTGCCCATGGAACCGCAGGCTCTCGTTGCCCGGGGTACCACAGAGTCAAGCAACCCCCACCCTCAGCTTCCCAGGTAGCTGGGATTACAGGCATGCACCACCATGCCCAGCTATTTTTTTGGAGCTAAGTCTCGCTACAGGCCCCAGGTGGGACTCGAACCACGATCCCTAGCCTCGGCCGCTTCATAGGCTGAAGCTTACAGGCACGAGCCACCGTGCCCGGCTTCTTTCTTACTTTAAATCTAGTTCCTTAGAGAAGATTCCTTTTCCCAAGTCTGGAACCCCTCCCTGAGCCAGCAAACTCATCACCCTGCTGATTTCGTCACAACATAATGGACTTCGAAATGTGTTCATGATCCTTTTGTCTGTGACATCCATTGTCTTGGCAACACCCTGTCCTCCAGCACAGCCAGCAGTGATGGGTTCTCTCCAGACCTCTTTCCCTCCTCCCCAGCCATTGTCAAGGACATGTCAGGGTGTGGACAGACATCTCCAGTCCTACTTCTCACGCCCACCACATCTATTCAGAATTTCTTCCTAGGTAGCTCAATCCTGTTTCTCTTTCAGGACTCAGCTCAAGGCCAGCTCTTCCCAACAAGCCTTTGCTGACTGGCTCTACCATACTCCTCACCCTTCCGTTTCCCCCTTCACACCAGGATGGAAGCTCCTTGGGTTCCTGGGGTCACCTTGCCCACATGTGTCACTGGACACCATGACAAAAAATGCAACTAAGCCAAATCCCTAGCTGCATAATTGTGATGTGTATCGGACTATTTCTAGTTGACATGTACTTGAGCACTTACTCTGCATTGATAGATGTGAAGACATCACACAAACAGTCTCATTATAGGTTCACAGCACCATAGTAGACTTTCCTTTTCAAACGCCAGTGATTTCTTCAAGACCAGCAGAGCCTAATTTTGGTTGAGTGGGCACTGCTCTTGTCTGTAATGCAAGGGAAGCTGTATCGTGACTGGTATAAGACAATGACTATGATTCCTATTCTCTTAGAATGATTGATTGCAGTGTGGATGTGTGGATGTGCAGTGTGAATGTTTATATTCTAGCCAATATAAAGAAAATTCTAATGGGTGGGGAAGGGAAAAGGAGTGATCCATTGTACTTTCTGGATGCCAGGATCTTTGGCAATCATCTTGTCATGGGGCAAAATTAAACTGAGAACAAAGGGACATAAGGAAAACATCAGAACCAAGAAATGGGAAGTAATGAATCTTTGATGGCAGTCAACCTAGGGGCACTAGAACTTATTTTATTTTCTAATGTGAGGATATATAGTCTCCTTATTGTTCAAATTGAGTTAGCCAAAAGCATCTTTGTCATTAAAAAAAAATCCATTGGAATCTCCTAGTAATATTCTATTTGACAAATGTGACAGCTTTATCACAAAAAGCTCAAAAAGTTTAAGTAATGTATTCAAGGTCAGATGCTTGCAAGAAGTTAAACGGACTCTAGAACTTTCAGGCACTGAACAATGCTCACTCTCTGAAAATGGAGCCCATTTGTTTTGTTGTTGTTTTCTCTTCTCTTTTCTTTTGACAAGTTTGGATATACTAGGTGCTCAATAAATAACTTTCTGAATGTGTGATCTGAATTTTTATAGCTATTCTTTCTTTAACATTGATAAATTGACCCATATTTTAAGTCTCCTGAAAAGAAGCAGGAAATGTATTTCATTTGGATCTTGCAACACTGCACTCGGGTCCCCTGATGAAGGAAATATTTAAGATGAAGATGCAATTTATAGGAAAGGAGAGGAATAGCCGTCAGATCCTCTCTGTTTCAGGTAGTTAACATTTTTGGGAATTGCTTTGTAGCCTTTTTATATGTAAGAAAAATACCTCTCTTAGCTTTATGAAGTTTATCTTAAAAAAACAAGAAGCATCTAATTAAATGTTAGAAACTATTTTTTTCCTCTAATTTATTTATATATAAATTTCACATCATTGTAATCCCAGGGATTTACACCCCCCCTCCCCACTATTCCCCCCCTTTCCCTCCTCAAAGTTGTGTGCTTCAGTTTGGTGCTTAGCTTGTTTTGACTTTTCCTCAAGACTTTTGCTTGTTTTTTTCATTATATCCCATGTATTAGTGAAGCCATTTGGTTTCTGTCTTTTTCTTTTTGACTTGTTTATGATTTCTTTTAAAATGTTGGAAACTTTAAATGACTTCTTAAAGTCAAGGACCAATACCATCACTGCTTTTCTATTGTTTCTCAACATTGTGCTGAAATCCTTCTATGTACAAGGAAAACAACGAAAGGTGAAACGATAAAAAAGGACAAAGCTATTATTCACAGGCAAATCATTATCTACAGAAGAAAAGAGAAAAAAGCAAATGAATCTATGGAAACACTGTTATCACTAATAAAAAGTATTCTGCAAGTTTGTTAGATCACTATGTAAACACAAATTACATTCCAATATATCTATAGCAATTAGAAAAGAGAATAAAAACATTTTCAACAGCAAAACCTAAGTTTCCTGGGAATAAAATGTACGAATGGATATACAAAAGAACAAAGTGAAAAGATAAGCCATAGACTGGGAGATTTTGCAAAGCATACAGTTGACAAAAAAGGCAGACCACAGATCGATAAAAATAAGACAAGTGAGCCACCAGAAAAACAAAGTATATGGATAGAATTCTCAGAGGAGGAAATCTTAATGGCTAAGAGAAATAAGACAAAGATAAGATGTACAACCTGGTTGATAATCCTGGCAATGCAAGTTAGAAAAACAGTGATATTATATTTTAAACCCACCAAATTTTTTAAAATATTTATTATTTATATTATATGTAATCATATTTTTCTTATCCATTTGTTTACTGAAGGATACTTCAATTGTTAGTATAACCTGGCTGTTATGAATAATGATATAGTGAGCACAGGAATACAGGTAAATCTTTGAATATGTCCTTCTTATATATAAGAGTGGATTGCTGGATGATATGGTCATTCTATTTTTAGTTTTTTGAGGAATCTCTATCTTCCATAGATTGCTCCAATTTGCATTCCCACCAACAGTGTGTGAGGGTTTTCTTTTTCACATTTTCAGTACATAGATGCCAATTTTTAGTTGAAATTTTGATAATAGCTGAGAATGCAGAACCCTGGGAAGTTTTATAAAATACAGACAGAAGCGAATATTTTACAAGAACTTTGGGAAGAACAAGTTGGCTGTATTTAAGTAAGCTTGAAGACACTCATTCTCTATGACGAACAATTTCACCTGCAAGAATTTCATGAGAGGCACTATCACAGGGGAGGACTTGGAAAAACTCTCAGGACTGTTCATCAATATCTTGCATTAGTGAATAACTGGAAGCACCGAAAACATCTTCCGTGGGTGAATGGCTGTCCTAGCTGATATTTTTATTTCTACAAGTATTTATTATCTTTATAATTCAAAAATGTTCTTAAGGGGTGCAAGGAAGACAAGAATTCATTAGTCAGGTGGGGATGTGCATGGTTGGATACTTGTCACAGCCCCAAGAGTTCTTGACGCTCCTTGTGTGCTCTCACCTGCGCCCCATCATCTCACCTGCACCCCATCCTCTCACCTGCACCCCATCCTCTCACCTGCACCCCATCCTCTCACCTGCACCCCATCCTCTCACCTGCTCCCCATCCTCTCACCTGCACCCCATCCTTTCACCTGCACCCTGACCTTTCACCTGTCACCCTATCCTCTCAGCTTTCACCCTCCCCTTCCTTTCCCTTCCCTTCCTACCTCTTCCTTCCCCTCCTTTCCCCTCTTCCCTTCTCATCTCCTGTTCTACCTGCCTTCTCAGCTATGTTGTCCTCTCACCTGCCTACTCACCTGCACCCCTGCCTTCTAGCCAGTGACCCTGCCTTTTCACCTGCAGCCCCATCTTCTCCCCTGTATCTTGTCTCACTCATGCTCCCTCCTATCATCCCTGCCCCCCAGCGTATGACTCCCCTGCAGGGCTCTGCAGGGCTACCCCGTTGGAGGTAGTTACAAGCCTACTCCTGTGGTGATCTCACCTCCTCAGCAGAAATGCAGCTCTCTGAGAAGGAGCCAGCTATTTCCAACCTAACCCCTGGCACCTCAGGGCATACCTATCTATGTGAGCCAATCGGGTCCTCCCAAGACCCTTGTGAGCAGCTATTTTTATGTTCCTGTCACAGAAACTGCGTTCAGGAGCGGTGACAGGCCCAGTATCCACAGGAGCTGAGTTCCCAGCTTTCCTCAGCACCAGGGAGGCACCCAGCTCTCAGAGAACTCCCAGCTCCTTCCCTCCCAGCACCTAAGTGCTGGATAAATGTTTGCATAATGACCAAAGTCTTTTACCCTTCAGCCAGCATGTCCATTAGTCGTTATATTCATTTTCCATTAAAGTTTCATCTCCCCAAAGCTTAAAATAGGATTGGAAATTTGCGGTGTTTGACCTATTTTCATCCATTAGCATAATTTCTCAAACTCGGGGACTGAGAAGCTCTGGGATGAAGAGGAGGGAGCCCCACAACCTCAGGACAGGGAGGCCAAAGTATCTGCCTCAGGGTCCAGGGAAAACGGAAATGGAGGGAGGAGGCTAGAAAGGGCTCAGAAGTCAATGCAGGGACCAGGCACAGTGGCTCGTGCCTGTAAGCTTCAGCCTAGGAAGCGGCCGGGGCTAGGGATCATGGTTCGAGTCCCACCTGGGGCCCGTAGCGAGACCTAGTTCCAAAAAATTAGCTGGGTGTGGTGGTGCATGCCTGTAATCCCAGCTACATGGGAAGCTGAGGCTGGGGATTGCTTGAGTCCATGGTACCCCGGGCAACGAGAGCCTGTGGTTCCATGGGCAAAAATAGTGAGACCTAGTCTCAAAAAACAAACAAACAAACAAACAAACAAACAAACAAAAAAGAAGCCAATGCCAATGCAGGGAGGAGTAAAGGTCTTCTGTGGCTGAGTGGAAACAGACCCAGCCTGTGGGGGAACCTCAACCCCCATCCCACCTCTGCTAACTGGGGGCCTGGGATAAGCAGTTTATCCCCTGGGCCTCAGCTTCCCCCTTGGCTTCCCGCTCTGAAACTGTGAGAGGTTCCCACTCCTTAGGGTGAGAAGGGTGCTCCATGCTAAGGGGGTGATGGACGTGAATGCAGCAGTCAAGAACCAGAGGAGTAAGACCTGGTCAGGATCCAGATGGCCTCTTTGCTGCATGACTTTGCCTTCTTGACTTTGGATGCAAAATTTTCAGCTTGGAAGATGGATGGATATGAAATTGCTTGAAGTGCTTTGGGGGCGGTGACCGTCTTTGCTTCCCTCAGTTCCTAGGACCTAGAAGGGTACACCTCACACAACAAGTGCTCAGGCAGCTCCGCTTGAAAGGAAGATGAATGAATGAATTTAATTCACAGTGGCTTAAGCAATGATTTTATGTCCCTATTGCCTATCAAACTCCCCACAGCCCTTCTCCTGAGTGCCCACAAGTGCTAAACTGTCCTAGAACTTCTTGGGGTCACTATAGTTGGAGGGGGGAAGCTATTCCCTATGGGCAGGCATGATGAAGAGGGTCCCGTTTAGCCACAGGAAGAAGAGACCCTTGAATCAGCTCTTTGCTGACCTCCAATGACTCGGAGTTGGTGCAGGAATAGCCAAGTTCAAGGTGACACTAGGAAGAATACCTGAGGTGATGGTAAAAGAAAAGGGTCTTTGTGCTAACATAAAAGCAAAAACAACAAACAAAAGTAATAATGGATCCTGATTAGATGACTTTTAAAATACATTATGTGCATGCATGTATGGTGCACACACATACCTTGTACATAAGGACATTTCAATGGTGACATACCTGAGAATAAGGTAGTATTTGCTGTTGGGGGTTTCAGATAGAATGTTTCCATGGGTGTGTTCTTCTCCAGACCTCAGGTACGCTATGGTGTAGGCAGTGTGATACACACTGTGCATTTTTCAGCTCCAGCTTTTGAATGCTTTGGCTGCAAAGCACTATTTGCAGTCAAGATGAGAGAGTGATTTGAGAGCAGCAAAAGAAAACAGATTTTTTTTTTTTGAGACTAGGTCTCACTATTTTTGCCCATGGAACCACAGGCTCTCGTTGCCCGGGCTACCATGGACTCAAGCAATCCCCAGCCTCAGCTTCTCAGGTAGCTGAGATTACAGGAACAGACCACCATACCCAGCTATTTTTTTGGAACTAGGTCTCGCTACTGGCCCCAGGTGGGACTCGAACCGTGATCCCTAGCACCAGCCGCTTCATGGGCTGAAGCTTACAGGCACGAGCCACCATGCCCTGAGATGGGTTCTTATAGTGGGTTACATCATGGTCCTCAAAAGATATACCTATATCTCTGTCCCCAGGACCCAGCATATTGCCATACTTGAAAAAATGGTCTTTACAGATGTAATTAAATTAAGAATCTTGTGATAAGGTAATCCTGAATTATTCACTGGGTTCTAAATTCAATGAGCAGTGTCCTTGTCCCAGAAGGGCAGAGGAAGACATGAGACAGAAGAGAAGAAACTACCAAGAGGAAAAGATGATGTGGAAACAGGTAGAGATTGCATTGATGTGGCTCCAAGTCACAGCAACAAGAAGGAAGAGCAACTGTCATGAGAAGTTAGGAAAGACGCCAGGAATGGACTCTCACCAGATTTCTTAAGAATATAAAAATCAAATTCCACATGATCTGACAATACTTCTATTAGAAACTGATCCAAATAATATGAAAACTCTCATATAAGCTTCATCTACATTCATGTGCATCAAAGCACTGTCCACAATTGCCAAGTCATGGACCCAACCTAAGTGACTTCAACAAATGAAAGGCTAAAGAAATTATGGGTTCTGTATCCATTGGAGTATCATGCAGCTGTGAAAAAGATGAGCCATTGTTATTTGGGACAGTGTGGATGAGTCTCATCAAGATTTTGTTAAGTGAAGTCAAAAAGTGAGGGGCAGATAATGAATGGTTTCACTCACCTGTGGAGTAGAAAATACACACAAAAACATACATCTGGAGTTTCCAGGTAGGTGAAGCTATCCACACATTGAGAGGAGTATATCCCAGTTCCATAGGGACCAAATTTCCTGTGTTTAGGACACCACTGAATCTCACCCTTTGTCCCTCTTCACCTAGCTATTCATCTACATCCTTCACAACATCTCTTATATTAAACTGGTGTGGGGTAAATGAATTATCAGGATTTTTACCTTTCCATCATTAGCCTCTATGACCAGCACTTGTGATGTTGCGCCCTCCCCATCACTGTACATGCCCAGTGCAGTGGATATGTCCATGTGTGAGTAGGCTCACCTGGACCTAGAAGAGAGAGAGAGAGATAAAGGGCAGCATCACCCTGGGGGGAGGGGGGGAGAGCATGGAGAGAACACAGAGGGAGTACAGGGAGAACAACAGAATGCCCAGAGAAAGCATAAATATTTGGGGAAGGGGACAGTGGGAGGTGGTTAGGGAGCATGCCAGTCTTGCCTGCTGGCCATACAATGGGCCCAGCCTCCATGCCTGGTGTGCTTGTGTACCTGGTTCCCTGAGAGCATGAAAGCTGTAAAATCGATCAAGGGCTTCAATATTCTTTAGGTGCTAGAACCAATGATGAACTTATCCAGGTTGGGATGGTTCCAAACAACCGATAAATGTGAAAAAAAAAAAAAATCTGACCTAAGATTTCTTGCTCTTAGCCCAATTCTTGTGAATTTTTTAATCAACATTTTCCATAAGGTTGAAGAGGCAAAGCTTCTGCAATTTGCAGTGACCTGACCCTGTGCAAGGCAGTAAACGTGCTGGTGCACAAAGTCCGCATCTCTCTATCTCAGTCCCCATGAAATGAGGGGCCGCATGAAGTACATCAGAATCAGAGCAACTTCTCTCATTTGGTTTCAGAAACCCACAGTGTGAAAGACAGATGACCAGACCTTCCTGAGAGAGAAACATTAGTGACTGCAGGTAGACTTGAAATCTAAGAACTGGTTCAATATAAATGTTGCCTATCTTGGCAGTTTATCGAACTTGCCAAGCGAATTTTATTTCATTCTCATCTTGGCTTTGAGGGCCTGGCTCAGAGACACATCACTGATGAAGATGCCTTGAGAAGTCAGAAGTGCTGCAAAATGGGAAACACCCTTAGTTATAGAAACACTAAAATATTACTTCAGCCCTTGTGGTTTCAGGGTAGTTTGGAGGAGCGTCCAGGCTGGAAATTATCTTCTGCTTGCTCTAAGGAAAAGGAAAAGGATTTCCTAGGCAAATAAGCAGTGTGGATTGCCAGGAGACATTTATAACCTACTGAGGACAACCCCTTTTTGATGGCTATTGTGGCACCATTGTAAAGGGTACTGGGCTTTGATTAACTTTGAACAAAGTTCTTTTTATTAAAGTGGGTCTGGTGGGAATTCCGCAAGGTAAATAAAACTTTTCCAACTGTTTGCTTAAGCTTCTGAATATTCTAAAGAGCAAAAGAATTACCCAGCGAATAAATAGGGGGCCTCACAGAATCTAAGTGTCCGAGCAAAGACTGGGCAAGCAGTGGGTAGGATGTTGAAGAGGAAGTGCTGGCACCATTCAATGTTGGGACTAATCTTGGCCATGAAAACACCGCTTTTTTTCTTCTCCCTGAAATCTGCATAAAATTTCCATCAAGCTGAAGTGAGAGAGTGTCTGCTTTACTCCCCCTCTCTACCCCTATTGCTCCCAGAGCACCACCGACCAGGCACTGAAATGTGGGGAGCGTTCAAATCCCTTTGTGCGTGTGTTGCTAAACTTAGGGAGAACCACAGCAAATAGTAACCAAGAATCATGGAGAACTTACCCCCTGGCAGGCATGGAGTAAGTGCTGACATTTACAGAGAAGCTCATGGAGGTTTAGAGAATTGGAGAAATTATCCATGTGTTTTCAGAACTGCGGACAGTGGGTGGTGGAGCTGAGATGCACCCATGTCTCACAGGTGTGAAGGGGTCTGTGACCATCTTCCTCGCTGTGTGGCTCACTGTGGGACACCATAAACAATAAGAAATATGCAATGGATAAGGGCACACCTTTATTCATTCCAACATCATTCCAGCACGCTGGAGATGGTTCTGGCAGCTTCTTATCTGTAAATGGTGGTCCGCTAGTCTCCTATGGTTAACCCACTGGAGAGACATTTCCCTGAAAGATAAAGCATTTACCTCCACGGTATTTTCTGCTAGATAATAAACCCCCTATAACCACGTCCTACATACCATGAGATCTTGGTTTTACCTTCCTTAGTACTGCATTGCAGCCATTCATTTACTAGGGTATTTAAGGGGCTTGGAAACTAATAAAGGACTCAGCATATGCTTACTAAGCCCTGGTCTATGCCTCTGTCTTAGACTGTCTCAACGTCTTCCACCTGTCTCAATTCTTCCCACCCACAGCTCCCAACAGCTCACCTCCCTCTCTGCTCGGTGGGATGGGACGTGATTGAGTGGGTCTTACTTTATGCCTATTTAATAGTTTGTGTCCAAACTAAACTCAGAGGATGAAGACCCTCCTTCCCAGGTACCTTGAACCCTTCACCCTGGTCCCTAATGGTTGGAGTTGGGTGTTGACATGGGCAAGAGATGAGGAACTCAAGAAGAGGAATTCAGAAAATCAAGTTGAAAGCTACACATATGAACACAGGCGGGGTTCAGAGGGGACGCATCTTTGCTGGTAGTGTGGAGGTGGGTGCAGAAACCAGACAATGGGAGTGAGGGTAGAACCAGCTAAGCCATTTCCGGTGGCCCAACTCTTATTTCATTTGAGTTCATTCATTCAGCAGGTATTTGTAGGGGCCCACTCTCCACCAGGCGCTGGGCTGAAGGTCGGGGATACCGGCTAGAGACAAGGCCCTCGGTGAAGATGATTTTCTAAAAATAGCAATATGCAAAAGGCAGTTTGAGTGGCAGCTTGAGTGTGGAGCAACACCCCACTGTTGCTCTCTGTGGGGTGACCGCCCTCAAGCAGACTGCACCGAGGTAACAGAGGGGGCTAGGCCCTCCTGCTTGTAGGGTGCACATGAGAGAAGATTCCAGAGCAATAGGTCTGTGACGTCACGATGATGCAACAATCACCTCACAGAGTCTGAGGAGGACAGGGGCTGTAGTGAGGTGCCCAGCCGCCTCATGGCCTCAGGGTCCCCAGTTGCTGGCTCAGCTTCTGAGTGTTTCCAGCAAGATGGAGGGAGGAGTTTTGGGTTACCGCACTGCCTCAGACATCTCTGGCTTCATCACTGAGGGCGGCTTCATTCTATTTGTGGTGAAGCACCTTCTGGCAGCGCCAGCCAGCCATCTATCCACCTGACTGGCCAGCCCACCTGGGGCAGGTGGTATTCTTCTTCCAGGCTTCTCTGTCATGTTAACAGGAGACAAGCTGTTGTACAAGAAAGGTAGGAAGTGTTGGTCCCAGGGGGCAGATGGAGGAAGTGGGAGATGGGAAGGTGAGTGTCTAGGTGAAAAAGGGCTTTGCAGGCCATGTTGGCACCATCGGCCTGCCAGCATGCACCATTGTGCAACTCCTTGCAGACCTGACAGGTGGCATCTTTCCTCTCTGGGCTTTCTCTCAATGTCAAGTTTAAAACGAGGGTCTCACTCTATGTGCTCTGTGTCGGGGCTGCTTCCTGGGGTGTCTTGGCTGATAGACAACCGAACTGTCAGGGAAAACCAGGGCCCTGTGTCCTTATTTCCTCCAAGACCAGAAGAGGGCCAGGCCTGGAACTGGGGACCCCAGGTCAGTGAGGGTCTTGCTCTGAACTTGTCTTGGTCCTAAGGGCTCTTCCGGTCTCCATGTTGTGTCTTTGTGTCCCCTCCCCCCCGACGTTTCTGCTGAACACACGAGGGCCCTGCTGCCTCCAGGCCCCTGATCACCGGCTGATTCTCTGGGGCTCTTCTTCAGCTTCTCTTTCTGCCCCAGCCCCACCTTCCTGCTTTTAGAACCCTCAGTTCAAATTCCTGCTTTTCTAGAACTTTCCTGTGACAATACTTGCCCGCAACTGGCTGGGCAGCCATAGTCAATGGCCTCTGTCACCGAGTACAAGGTTGCGTCTCTGC
Source organism: Uropsilus gracilis (assembly GCA_004024945.1). Classification (NCBI taxonomy): domain Eukaryota; kingdom Metazoa; phylum Chordata; class Mammalia; order Eulipotyphla; family Talpidae; genus Uropsilus; species Uropsilus gracilis. The sequence continues at coordinate 13,293 of PVHY01008226.1, forward strand.
AGGGGTGTGGCTAGTAGAGGGCTTTGGGCTGGCGCCCTGGCCCCTCCTCTCCCTGCTGCCCCTTGGCTCCTGGGCAGAGAGACATCCATGTGATAGTGTCCTAAGGTCTGAGCTTCCCACTGGGGCCTCTGCGCTCAGGCCTGAGTAGGGGGAGCCCAAAACGTCATCACATGCAAAGTCCCTGTGAGGCGGAGGTTCCTGGCAGACATCCGACAGGCACCACCCAGCCTCAGCACCCCAGGGGCCAGGAGCTCTGCCCCTCTTGAAATCAAGTCAAATGGAGGGCAAAAAGCCTCCAACTTACAAACCCACAGGTCCGTTTCAACCGCGCCCAGCAGTTGTCACTCAAATTGCTGTTTAACAACAGGGTTTATTGACAAGGGAGCTCAACAGGGAGAACAAAACGTCCTTAAAGTCACACGTGGCAGTTATCTTACCCCAGTCACCATTCTCAGACCCAAAGGTCCCCAAGGCACAGTCCAATGATGCTTCCTTTGCCCCTCTGAACCTCAGAGGTTGACACTTTCGCAAAGTCCCGTCCTTACACCGGTGTCCTCTCTTCTTCTTTTTTCTCCAGTGTCCACGCTGCTCCACTTCTCCAAGGCTCTTCAAACTTCTTCCACAGTTGCTGATGCACAAATCAGCTTTCCAAATCGCTGGCCATCTCCAGGTACCAGCTTTCCATATCACCTTGCTAAGATGCCACACTCTCCATGCTGGCCACACTTCTGCCAGATCCCATGGCTCCATGTCCCCTCCAGCTCACTCTTCCAGGGGGCTTCTGCCCAGCCTGGTCACTCGGGCCCCTCTTTACCCGCCTGCCATTCTCTTCTCCCCTCTCCCAAAGGTTCTCTCTCTCTCTAGAAGTTCTCTTTCCTCCCCAAACGGTCTCTGTCTCCTCCTAGTCTCTGCTCTTTGCCTTCCCCCCCTACTTCTCTTCTAACCTCTCTCTTTTTTTCTCTCCTTTCCCTTTTTTTCCCAACTGCCACACCAAATGGGGTGGAGCTAACTGCCCCCGGCCAATGGGAGAGGAGCACCTTAAGGGGGCGGGGCTAACTGCCACCACCCAATGGGGGAGGAGCTCCCTTAAGGGGGCGGGGCTAACTGCCACCATCCAATGGGGGAGGAGCTCCCTTAAGGGGGGAGGGGCTAACTGCCACCACCCAATGAGGGTGGAGTACCTTGTTAACTGCCACAACCCAGGGTGGGGGGGTTGGGGCGTCCACTTTCACTCTGAGCAGTCTGACACCCCTGTGCTCCCCAGTCACCATCACTGCAGCCTCCACTGCACTTGAATCTGACCCATGACACACCAGGGGTCCCATGCCATCCTTCCAGCCCTTCTTGAGCAGGTCAAGCCCCCTTCAATGTGGTGCCCTCTCAGGTGTAAGGAGATGGTTTTGTGGCATTTTGCCTTCAAGAACCCAGTAGCCCCCAGTGCTCACAAGCGTCCCTCTGCAGCTTACTTTATGCTACCTGCGCTCTCTGTGGGGATGTCTTCTTTTCTTGATGGGCTCTGTCTTGCTCCCTAAAACACAGCGACGTTTGCCCGTGTTCCTTTTGAAGATGGTCCCAAGGAGACCCACTCTGCATAGGGGCTGACAACTCCCAGTCAGGCACGGCCAGGCCTTGCCCAGACTCCTGGTCAGAGCTGTCGCTCTTCTTATACGTCACTCCTCCTGGACTCCATGGACCCCAGAGCCTTAGATTTCAATTATTACAACACAAGTGAGAACTAACTTGAAACAGCTGAAAAAGCAAGAGATTCGATGAAGAGTCTAGCCTGGGCTGGAAGGGAAGTGATGATTAACGGGCAGCTAGTTTGGGAGTGGGACACGTGACGGGTCAGAGATGGATGTTAAAATGCTAGTGGTCACTAAGACAATGGAGATGAAGGATGCAAATTACAAATAGGTAGGAAGACAAAGACAGTGAAATAATGTCATGATTCCATGAGGATTTTGAAAAGAAGGGGAAGGCAAAGCTATGGTCTATAATACAAAATAATGATCCATCATCACTGTACAGCTAAAAGGACAAATTCGTACTCCCCGCCTCCTTTTTCATTTAAGAGAACAAGTTCATACCACCTCAGATGCCTGCCACCACATCCACCACCGAAACACCCATAGTTCTTGACCACAGACCACTGGGCACCTCCCCACATTGCTCCCATCCCTCTCTCCTCCACTCCCCCTCCTCCCTTCCCTCTCCCCTTCTCTATCCCTCTGCCTTCTCCTCCCCCCCCTCCCTTGAATGGTTGTTTGCTGAGGTGGCATGAGAGGAGGCAGAGAGATGAACAGCTGCCGATGAAGGGAGCTTATGTTTCCTGGGAAACAGCTGAAAACCCACATACAACTCCCGCAAAAGGTTACTACACAAAACTGATAACAGGTTGAAAAGGGGTAGAAGTCACCAACCAACAAGCCACAGGAAGAAAACCTTTTAAAATGCAGTCTGCTGCCCAGCTTTTTTACCAGATCGTTCTTACCCGCGCATAGCAGTTGCCACTCAAACGCAGTTCAACAACAGGGTTTTATTAACAAGAAAAATTAACCAGGAAAACAGAAAGTTTTCAAAGCCACAAGTGACCGGTTACTTCACTCCAAGTCCCATTTAGTCTGAAAGTCCCAAACACATGTCTAAGATGGCACCCTCCAAACCTGCAGGGACCCTGCAATATCCAGGCCTTCTTCAGGGTCTTCTCTTTTCTTCTCTTTCTCCAGGGTTCTGCGCTTCTCCAAGGTGCTTCAGATTTCTTTCACAATTGCTGATTCACAGATCAGATTTCCAAATCCCTGGCCATCTCCAGGTACCAGCTCACTATGCCACTTTGCTCTGGAGCCACACTCTCCACAACAGTTACTCTTCTGCCGGCCACCATGGCTCTTGCCACCTCCAGCTCAATCTTCAAGGGCCCTCCCCTGGCCAGGACATGTGGGTCTGTTCTTTCAGTCTACCATTCTCCTCTCCTCCCTTTCTTTTCCTCCTCTCCTATCCTTGCTCCTTTCTTTTAATTGCCTTTGGGCATGTCTCGCTTCTCACATGTCTTTCTCTCAGATCCCGCCCACCAGGGTATTTTGGCGCCAATAAGATTTTTACCTGCGTCACTCACAACCCTGTATCCAAACGTCACTGTGTACAGCCTGACGTCAGCCGGGAGTCTGTGGACATTTCTCATGAGTGTTTGAACATGCAAGTTTGGGTAAATTTTAACTTCCTGTCATCGATTTGGGTAGACTTCATGGTAGTAAATAATGAGGGATCATTAGATACCAATTTAATCTATTTAGCACATTTCTTTTCATTTTTCATTCCTTCCAGGGACTTGATTCTGCTGTGACTCCTTCTCAAATTGTTACAAATCTCAAAAAAAATCTCCAATATATTTATGGAACACCACCTGTGCACACATGGACCTTCACAGTTCAAACCCAGATCCACCCCATGGTTGGTAGGTGTAACCAGGACCCCTAGATACTCAATCCAGGAACTCAGCAGGGGCCCCCCTCACCCAAGCGGCCTCCACAGTGCCCAGACTGTGCTGCCTGTCAGATCTTCCTCCTAAACGCTCCAAAATGACCTCTGCTCTTTTGCTCCAAGGAGCACAAGCCCCCCAGCCCCACTGCTCCCACTCTCCTCCCTCAAAGCCATTGAATGTTGTCAGAGGAAACATTTTCAAGTGCGGATCTGATCCCTCCCTTCCTGCATAACAGCTTTTAATCGTTGACCATAACCTGGTGTGAATCTGAGCTACCTCACCCAGCTCAGACTTGCCACATGCCCACTTCACCCCCAACCCCCTTTCCTCCTTGCCTTACCTGGCCCGGTGTGACCCCATCATGGCAAACCCCAGCAGCTCCCAAGCTAGCAGCCAACGGCCCCCTCCTCAGACAAGCTGCTTCTCTGCCTGGAGAGTCAGCAACATCAACAACATGGCTGCTCACTGTGCCTATTCATGGATCATGTTCAAAGGCCAAACTTTCTGTTGGTGAATTCAGAACAACTCTGAAAAATGGGCACTCTCATTACTTCTGTTTGACAGATGAGGAACCTGAGGCATATGCGAGCCTGGCACAAGGTCATCCAGTTGATAGTGACAGCACCAGGGTGAGAGTGCAGGTTTCCTTGAAAGAATCTGTGGCTTCTCGTCCCGTGTGTGTGATAAGTTCCTGTCATTCTCGTTCCTGTCATTCTCTAGGCCTGACTGCCTCCCCCTACCCACAAGTCCATCCTTCGCCTCCTCTTCCTGAGCTGTATGGACAAAGTGGTGCTGTAGCGACATTTCCCTGATGGTCTGGCCCTTCCATCCCTGCCTAAGCTGCCCTGCTCTGTACTTCTAGTCCTACCTGTGGCCGAGGCTGAGGCTAATTGAACCTGGAACAAACAGCAAATCCCAAATGGCTGGAGGACACACTGGGAGCTGGAAATATTGATATTCATAACCCTAATGAAACAAGGCTGGGGGGAAGAAAGTGTTTCCCTGGATGCAGGAGTGAGCCAACTGCAGGCCCCACCATGCCTTGCATCTTCCTGTGAAAGATGCTGTTTCCCCTCCCAGTAGAAATGAGCTGGAGAGGTTCTTCAGATACTCGTTAGGGGCCACTAGCTTGGATTAGGGACGTGTACAAGGGTCTTGCTAGGAACACACTGTCCAATCTGTCCCCCTTCTGCTGTTTCATTTCTGAATGAACCTTGTTTGTTGCTTTCAGAACGCATTGCTTTTCCTGGGGGTCAATATCGTCTCACTGTTTGTGTTTATTTCTTTGCTTGACTAGAGATCTCCTGGAAGACCATGGTGCCACTTACGTGTCCACTTGGGTCTCTTTCGAAAGACCCTCTATGGGTCTCCAGGTGCTGCTGCTCTTCCGGGTTCACCTTCCTCCTGGCTACCTAGTCATGGAGCATGCTGGGAAATCCTGGATCTGCTCATTCCTAACCTGTGGGAGACCCCCCTCCCCTACAATGGGCAACATTGACCTGGGGGACTCTCTGTTGGCCTGGCTGAGCCTTTCTCCAATCTGCCTGTGGTCAGGTTCTCTTCTTTTTATATATATATTTATATAATTTTATTTTTTTAAATTGTACACACACATGCACATGCACACACACACATATACACTATATATATTGCATCATTGTCTACCCATATCACTAATAAGCAGGAGAATGCAAATCAAAACCACAATGAGATACCATCTTATGTCAATAAGAATGGCCCCATCCAAAAAAAAAAAAACAACAACAAAAAACAGACAACAACAAATGTTGGTGTGGATGTGGAGAGAAAGAAACACTTTTACATTCTGGTTGGAATGTAAACTGGCCCAATCACTATAGAAGGCTGTGTGGAGGACCCTCAAACTACTGAAAACGGAATTACCATTCCATCCATCAATCCCACTGCTGGGAATCTACCCAAAAGATATAAAAACACTAATTCAAAAGGACACCTGTGGATGTTTGTTGAAACACTACTTACAATAGCCAGGATATGGAAACAACCTAAATGCCCCCAAACTGATGAATGGCTGAAAAAGATGTGGTCTATGTACACAATGGAATACTAGGCATCATCAAAGAAGACAAATTGACGTCATTCTCAGCAACGTGGACAGAGCTAGAAGGAATCATGTTAGTGGAAATAAGCCAGAAAGAAAAGAGAAATACCAGCTGGTCTCACTCATATGAGGGGTGTAGGGAAAACAGATAAAAAAGGCCTCTTCTTTCTCTCTCTCTTCTCAGACTTGCATCACCTTGGAAGACTCTCTCCCCCTCTGCTCTCTCTCCCCCTGCTCCTGCTTCTTTCTTTAGCTTGCACACCCCCCAGTAAATCTCTGGCTGATCTGATCTGTTTTGGTATCTGCTTCTGGCAGGACCTAAAATAACATAGAGATGAGACTGTGGCCAGCGTTCGTGGAGCAAAAACCAGGACTTACTGCAGAAGGTGGTCAAAAACTGCTGTTTCCAAAAGGATTTTCTCCATCCCTCCTCCACCTTCACCGACCCCCTCCTACCCTCCACCCTCCATTGCTTTTGCAGGAAACCACCCTTCCCCTCACCCCTGGCTTATTTTATAGAGGCAGCAGAACAGCCCTAGAAGTGCTTTAATTGACTCCTCAGAATACGGTTCTCCTGAGTAGGTGCAGGTACCACAGAAATGGGGGTAATGCTTCTTGGCCTCACTCATATTATTAATCAGACCAAGGTCATTGTCAAAGCCATAGAACCCAATAAAAAGCTTCGACTCCTTGGTGTGTGTTGTTCTAGGTGATAGGATTGCATGAGGCTACCCCTGGCAGCCCAAGGAGAGTCTGCTGTTATCAAGACTTTGTGCTGTTCTTAAATTGATACTACTGATACTACTTGATGCAGACACATCCAAATTATTGCTACACGCTAACTCCCTACAAGGACACTCCAATTTCAACCTTCAGTCAACTCCCTTCTGGTTCAGGGAAAAATTCTATGATGGGGTCTGCAATTCACATGACTGAGAAACATCCCAGCTTCTTTGTTTTTCAGTCTCATTAGGTTAAGGTTACTTTTTATCCTCAGATGTTAATTAATGACTGCACAATCAGATCGATTCCATGCAACGTGACTAGCCACGGAAGAAATCATAACAAGCAACTCTTGTGTCCCTGAATCTGAAGGCAAAAACCTTCTCATTTCCTCATCAGCATGGAGTAGCCAGGGAACCCAGGCCCCTGAACCCCTCAAGACTAAAGAATGTCCTGAATCAAGGATTGAAGCTGTGGCTAGAATTCGGTTTTGCAAAAAGCAGAGTGTATTCTGCAAACAGCGGTCACAAACAGGCTTTTTTCCAGAGGGCCTGCATCACTGCTCTCCCCATCTCATGCTTCCTTTGGTGGAAACCGCTCCCCTAATTTTACAAGACAGCAGAGATTGACCAGAGAATACTGGTGACAGTAATAAAGAGATGATAGTTTGTGGGTTTCAGAGGGTGAGCACAACCACCGCAGACACTGTGAGAAGGGCCCTGTGATCCTGTGATCCTGAATGTGCCCGTGGAGTGTGTGTTAAACTTTCCTCCAGCAGCAGATGTGTGACTCCAAAGGAGACAAAAGCACCTGCTTACCTGTGTTCCACAGACCTCCCATTTCCCTTCTCACCTTCCCCAAGTCTGACTACTCCCTGCCTTTACTTACCCTGCAAAACCTCGGCCCCCTGAGGGACAGAGAAGCTAGATTTGAACATTACTCTTGTCTTCCTGCAGGTCAGTCTTGCAAGCAAATACATTTCCTACTTTCCAAGCAGAGCGTATAGCTCTGGGCTGACTGTGTGCACCAGGTGGCAGGCTCATGATTGATGCAGACACCATCATCAATGTCTTGTCCCTTCATCAGTGTCATGGTCCTGATACACAGCAAATACTGGGTAAATGTCTGTTGAATGGGAAGGAATGAGCCATCTTGATGGCTAGTATTTCTCCCTTGTTCCTTTCTGTCAGGTCATTTTTCCTAAGACATTTCTTCATTTTTAACCTCCTTGCCTCCCCATAGGCAAAGTAATAGAGTGCTCTTCTCAAAGAAGAGAAAGTGCACTGTGGTTGTTTTTTTAAAGCATGGCAGAGTATCACAGTGATATTGATGATGAGGGACATCATCTCTCTAATGATGCCCCTCTAATGAACCTTCTATTTTTTGAGACTAGTTCTCGCTATGTTGCCCAGGGTAGTCCTGATTCCGAGGACTCAAGCGATTCCCAGCCTCAGCCTCCCAGATAGCTTGGATTACAGGTGCCCACCATCATGCCCAACTGCTTTTTTGAGACTATGTCTCCGCTATGTTGCTTGGGGTAGTCTTGAACCCACGAACTCAAGTGATCCTTGGCCTCTTGCTCCCAGCGCTTGGAATACACCACCACGCCCATCCTCTACTGAGCTTTTTAAATTAAAACTATAAAATAACAGGATGACTTTCAATGGTTGAATAACAGAAATGGGTTTGAAAAAGTTGAAAGAAAATGGAAATTTCAGAAATCAGACTGAAAGTACCTATGTTCCTCCCGCCCAATGTGATTCCTTTGGCATTCTGTGCGCCAGCCCTCTCTTTTCCCTCATTGTTCTCCCAGAAAGAGCTCAGAGTCCTCGTCCCGTCCCTAAAGAACTAGTTCCTCATCATTAATCTTTAATTCAGGATTGAAGGTTTCCCATAGTTGCTCACAGTGGCTGTTGCCTAAGCCACCAGGCTTGTGGTTTTGTTATAGCAGCTGGAGTTGACTAACAGTCGCTAAGGTGTCAATTGCTGACTAAACAGACCAAGTCTCAGTTTTCCTCTGCTTCTGGGAATGAATTCTTCTCCTTGTTTAAGTAAACACTGTTTCATAACATCACCTTATAAAAATGTCTGCAAAGGTGCCTCTCCTGGAGAATTGCTCTGGCAAGCATTTCAGCAACAAAGGGGGCACCATCCTCATTGGAGTCCTTTGTGGCATGGCCCTGGAGTTGGGCAATACCCAGTCACATGTGAGTTCTCCTCCCCCAAGGGAGTCCTTGGCAGAACAGCCTTCCCCACGAACCCCACAGCTTCAAATCAATTCCACCCAATTCCTCTGTCACTAGATGCTTTCTGCCTTCTCTGGCAAATTTCCTTGCAAAAGACTCCTCATGTGGTGTTTTTGGCATGAAAGTCCAAGGAAGGGTTATAATAAGCATTGTCTTTAGAAGCCTTAAATGCAGTCTCCAGTTCAGCAAATGCCATAATGACAGACTTGGGTTCTCAGTACCAGCAAATTTTATGGGCATTGGAGCTCAGAACTGTCCTCAGCATGGAAGTCAGCTTAGGTTTTGCTGGTGTTTGGGCTCCCAGAGGAAAATGGAGATTCCCAGCGCCTGTTCACATACCCTCTCATGCAGCAGAGCAAGGGTGCTCATCCATCCTGGGGGGAGAAGGGGAGCAGATCTTGTCTTTGAGGGTCACCAGATGCACCTGGGCTTTACACTATCAGGGCTGTATCTCAGTCAGCAAGGGGTCAAAGCCAGAGGTGTGGTCTGGGCAGATGGACTGGAGCCGCCGTGCCCACATGGCCTGGGCCTGTGATCAGAGATGTTTATAGAGACTGCTGCAACTGGAGGCATACTGGACTCCAATGAGGCCACAAGGTTATTTGGGGATACCTTATTAGACCCACATGAACATAGGGCTTGTTCTTGAGTCCCATCCCCTCCCAAACTGACTTTTCTCTTTCACCCACCCTGGGTACTTGCAACCAAGTCCATCCAACCATTCTCAAGTCTGTGGCCCACGTGTCTGGTGGAATTAGCTCTGATTCTCATGGACTCTGTTTGGCGGCTCCTCTCTATCACAGGGCATGAGGATTTGAGGCATTCCAGGAAAACTGGAAATATTTTACAGCCTTGGATTTTTCACAAGAAAGAAGGAAGGGCTAGTACACAGATTTCTATTGTGTTTTTTTTTCACTCCCAGGTCAATTCTTTTGCATTTTGAGGTCTGGAAACTGCATCTTCCCAAGGGGATTTTGGAGTCCTTGTGAGTTGCTTGGCCCTTTAGGATTTTTTGCAGAGAGGATCACAAGGTAGGGGCCCTGTGAGTTGGTCATCTCTGGGGCACTGTTGGGCCACTGTTGCTAATGCCATTACCTACAGATGAGGGGGCAGTGGAGTGGGGGCAGGGGTCAGTCCCTGGGGTGGTTGGAACATCTGGGTTCCTAGAGCATCCCCTCTCCCCACAGTGAATCAGACAAGGGCCATGTTTAGAATACTGCTGTTACCTGACCCTCGCTTTGGGCTCTACCAGAACGAGGCCAGGGAGTGCCAAGACAGAAGAGCCACTTCTCAGAGCAAATTCTCCACAAGAGTGTCTCTGCAACCACCGGTGCATTGGTGCAAGGGGATGTGGTGGCCCGACAGGAAGCCAAGGCCATTGTGCTCACCTAGCAGTTCACACCAGATGGTGGCTTTAGCGCCAGCTGAGGTGACAAATCACCACTGTCTGGGTAACTTAAGCAACAGACATGTATTTATCAGTCTCTCAAATCTTAGAAGTCAAGTCCAAGATCAAGAGACCACATTCCCCCCACAGAGACAAGAAAGTGAGAACAGCTATTGAGGGGACCTGATAGATTTCTATGTGCATCGGCTGCAGGGCTAGGGAACCAAACTCCTGTGCCACAGTTACGTGCAACATGAATGAGGTTCCCTCCTTTACCATTCAATGGGAGGAAGAAAGCCACAGAGATGCGGTGTGGCCCCCAGGCAGAACTGCTAAGATGAGAGAGGAGAGGAGCTGGTCCCACCACCTGCGGAAGTCTGTCCCCAGCAGAGAAGGTCTCCACCGCCAGCCACTGGGAGTTGGATTCCCAAACCCAGACGTCAGAACTGTACGGCACAGAACCAGCAACACGCGACAGACACCAGAAAGGAGCCTGGAGAAGCCACCACGCACCTGCCCTACAAGAGGTTCCTGACACACTGGACCATAGCTACTTCCCTCAGCTACTCCTGGAGACCCGAGCAGCCTCGTCCGTTGCTGTCCAGGAGTGCAAGTCCACACCCAGGAGAAAGGACAGAGTTCCAGAAAAACAAAAGACCAGTGGGTCAAGCATGGACCTATGACTTGGAGAGCAAGGAGTTGGAGTGACCGGAGGGGGCAGGAGGGAAAGGGGGGGTGCAGGTAGGGGATAAGGGGTACAGTATGGAAGGGAGGGTCAAACATAAGGGGATGGATAACCATACACACGTGACCGGTATTACAAATTACAAAATAAAAATAATAATAATAAAAAAAGAGGTTACATTCCCAGAGAGGGCTTCCTTCCTGGGGGCCACCATCTCGCTGTGTTCTCAAGGTCAGGGGTGCGGGGTGGAGAAAGGAGAGATCTCATATGATCATTAATCTTATCGGCCTCATCTCCAAGGTCACACTGGATGGTTAGAGCTTCACATGTGAGTGAGTGGGGAGACTGAGAACACCATTAGCCCATAGCAGGAGTCAAACAGGGAGACCCTCAGGGGTGATGTGCCTCTGCAAGGTTCGCTGCCCCCTGAGACCCCATTCTCTGGCCTGCCTGGCCCCCTACCTTTCCCCATGTCTGAGCCGCCTGTGCTGCCACCACAGCTGGGCCCTCCGGCGAGTCCACCATGGGGTACCTCGCTGACTCATCCTCCCCAACCCTTCCCCCCCCTGCCAGGGCAGGGGCAGCCTGGGTGGGGCTCAGTAGAAGTTGGAAACCACCTAGGGACAAACACAGATGGCCCTCAAAGCTGCATTGGGGCAGACACCCCACAGGTCCATCCCACAGACCCAGGGGCTCCTCCCGGTTGGCGCCTGAGGGGGAGAAAGTCCATCCTCAGTGATCAATGCTCGACAGTCACAGAAAAGCTCACCAGTTCCTCTTCTCCACCCCAGCGGGTGCTCGGCCCTCACCCCTCGCCTCGATTTGCCTCCACACCCAGCCCCCACTGCTGGGGACCAGGCCTTTCTCTGCTGTTGTCCAGCAGTGGACGGCACTACTCTCTGAGAGCCCAGGGCGCATCTTCCCCTGCCAGGACCTTGGGCACACGGATCAGGCTGCTCCCACTCAAGCCGAGACTCTTGCAGCCATGAGTCACAGCCGCCATCTCCTCCCCGGCTTCCTGCAGGGAGATGGGGAAGGAAGTGGAAAGGAGGGGCAGCCAGCTCATGTGGCCCCTGGGGGAGGGGGAGGGGCTGGTGTCTCCAGCCCTGAGCCTGGGGGCGGGGTGAGAAGGGCAGGAAGGGAACAGGCCGCTGCCCTGGACAGGAGCTGGAGTTACTTCTCTGTGGGGGTGGGGCGGGTGGGACATGGAGACTCTGTCCTCTTGATGTCTGATCGGAAAGGGGCAGAAGCCACCATCCAGCAAACCGCAGGGCCGCGTCACCAGCCAGTAGCAGTTGCCACTCACATGCAGTTCAACAACCAGATCCGTCTCACCCGCGCGTAGCAGTTGCCAAAGTCACAAAACAGTTTAACAACAGGGTTTTATTAACATGGAAATTAACCAGGAAAACGAAACGTCCTCACAGCCGCAAGTGGCAGTCATCTTACCCCCGTCACTGTTTCCAGTTCCCAAAGTCCCAAAGACACATGTCCAAGATGGTGCCCTTTGCCCATCCACACCTGGGGCAGGCACCCCAAAGTCCAGGCTTACTTAGGCGTCTTCTCTTCGCTTCTGCTCTCTCCAGTGTTCTGAGTTGCCCCGCATCTCCAAAGTGCTTCAAACATTTTCCATAATTGCTGATGCACAAATCAGCTTTCCAAATCCCTGACCATCTCCAGGTACCAGCTCACTATGCCACCTTGCTGCGGTACCAGCCACACTCTCCACACCGGCCACTCTTCTACCAGTCACCGTGGCTCCCAGCAACCTCCAGCTCACACTTCCAGGGGGCCTACCCTGGCCAGGCCACGGGGGCCTGTACTCTCTGTCCGCCATCCTTATCTCCTTCCTTTCTTTTCCCTCTATCCTTGCTCCTTCCTTTTTGCACATCTCGCTTCTTCTCTTAGACCCCGCCCATCACAGTATTGGTGCCAATAGCATTTTTACCTGCATCACTCACTACCCTGTATCACTCGGTGGGAACAAGGCAGGCCAGAGACAGAGCACTCGGGCTCCAGCTGGACTGACACAGGCGTCCAGATGTGCTGCTCCAGTATCCTGCAGGGGTTACCTTGTCTCACTGAGCCTCAGTTTCTGCTTGTGTGTGGCAGAAGGGGCCGAAGGACAGACTGAAGGATATGGCCTGTCAGAAGAGCCTCTCCATGCCCATCAGGCTTCCTCTTGCCCTCTCCTGCCTTCCTTCTCTGCTTCCTTCTCCTCCTCCAGAGCAGAGGTCCCCGAGCAGGTGGACTGTCCTCAGGACCAGTCAGTGGGGGCCTCTTGTGACTCGTGGGCTGCTCAATAAAACACAAGGACTCCGATCAAAGTTCAAGGCTGCAGGTTTATTACTGGTGCACCAGGGTCCCCAAGCCAGCTTGCCAAGAGAGACCTCAAGCAGTCTCTGTGACAACCTTTTATAGGGCAACACCACCACCACCCCGCCCCCCCATTGTGAAGCAAGCAAGCAGGTATAGGACACATTCCCATAACTGTGGGTTTCCAATAATGCTGGCGTCCATCATCTATCAGGAGGACAATGCTGATATCCATCACCTATCAGGTGGACAATGCTGACGTCCCTCATCTATCAAGAGGACAATGCTGACATCCATCACCTATCAAGTGGACAATGCTGGCATCCATCATCTATCAGGTGGACAATGCTGTTGTCAGGAACAACCAGGAGTAAGGGGAAGCAGAAACAGGATGTCGGACCAGCCAGCCGTGGCAGGTACTTTCTACTGAGGGCCGTGAGAGGACACTGGCTTCAACATGGAGGCTTTAAGCAAAATGGAGTCACTTTGGTTGGTCTGTTCCCCACAGGGCCAGCTACCTCACAAGAGCCGGCTACCACCTACAGAAGGTGATGCCTCTGCTTAGAAATAGGACCAACTGGGGGAGGTCTGGGCACGAATGCTCTGGGGCCTGTACCCAGGGCCAGCTAAGCCCCCTCACTTGGCAGATGTCAGCGCTTTGCTGGTGAGGATTTATTAGCTACTGTTTCTGTCTCCGGCTCATGGGGTCTGATCCCCTTGCCCTTGTGTCGCTAAGCTCCATCGTCGCTGTTCAGTACGTATGACGCTGGCAGCCAGACTTGGTCTATGTGTTCTGGTCTGGGAATTGTCGCCTGAGTGAAGCCCTGGGACACACAGGCTCAGCAGGGTGGTTTCGGAGGGGATGGGAGCAGCAGGGCCAGAGGACGTTGGGTCAAATGACAGGAAATGCTATTTTGTTTCCAGCAAGAGGTCAACTCACAGGACGCCTTATCCAAGTGGGAGCTGAGCGTGAGTGGGCAAAACAGGTTGGAAGTTTCAGGTAGATTCATGATCGGTTCTCTGGAGGGTGTCTGTGACCTGTGACCTCTGAGAGTGCCACCAGGAAGGGCACCCAGCATTCTGCGGGGCCTGAAGACGAGGACCTGCAGTCTGGGCTCTGATTTCTGGTTTGTTCAGTAATTCACATGCCATGGGAGCACCTCTCCTAATGGGTGGTTTTTCCCTGCTTCTAACCTGAACTGGAGGAAGGGGAGGAGGGGAGGAGGCTAGGGACAGGGGCTCAATCAACAGTGGGGTGGGGGCAGCTTGGGCAATGGAGAAAGGTTTTTCTTCCTGTCTGAAATTCCACAGCCATCTGGCAAGAGAGGCAAGCCCTTGCATTAGAAGGTGGTTGCAGACCGCTCGCTCGCTCACTGCAGTTCCTGTCCTGAACAGCCTGTGCAACTGCATTAGATTTGGAAATAGAAGCAGTTCAGGGAAAGGCAGTTATTGAGCTGTGTGTCTTTGCTGGAAAAATAAAAAAGATTATCTACTGAGATGCCTAAGGGTGGAAGGTTCCCTCATTCATGCAATATATTTTTGGAGCCTCAACTCTGAAGCACGTTTTGGACCCAAGTTTGCAAAGGACACACTATCTGCTTTCTGGGGGTTTACTGTAGAGAAAAGAGGAGCACAGCTCTATGTGGTGGGTGTTATGGGGCAGAAGTTCTGGGGTCCACTTCCAGTGTGGGGGCAGGGTTTGGAGGTAAACCAGGACTTCCTTGGTGGAGCTGAGGAAGAAAGAAAGATTTTTTGCAAGACAGGAGGGACGGGGCATTTAGAGAAGGGCTGGGATGCTCTGTCGTGTTCTTTAGGCTGCCTGAGACAAACAGGCAGGTGGTGAGTCTAGAAGAAAGATTAGACAAGGGCATCACAGGTGTCCTTGGATCTGGACCCAGCATCCGAGGACCTGGGACCAGATGCTGGTGGAAGCTGTAAAGAGGTGTGGTCAGATCCCAACCTGGGGGCATCAAAAGGAAATGACCAAGATTAGGGTGACACTGGAAGGAACACTAGTGAGGGCACCTCTATTATCAAGCATCCAGGTGAGTTGAGGGGAAGGATGGACAGACCTTGGTGGTCAGAAGTGTATGAGGAGGGGAAAAAAAGGAGGGAGTTTTGGGCAACTACCTATTTTTTTTTTTTTTTTGTATGTGGGGATTCCGTTGACTAGTGGTAAATGGGTGTCACGGAAGAACATAGTAGAGAAAGTAATGATCAGGTTTTTGATATGTTGAATGTGGGTTTTATGCAGAGAGAACCATTAAACTGCGCATAAACCCAAGGTTCAGAGAGAGGGCATCCAGGCTCCAGGACACGAGCAGGTGGAGGTGGCTTGCCCAGGGTGAGCCCATGGGACACAGGAGTGGCTGAATGTGCCCCTTAGAGAATGCTCAAGGTAGAGGAAAACACAACCTCAGGAGGCAAAGTGTTGGCAATAGACTAACCAGTGTTGGGAATAGACTAACCGAAGTGACTCCATTTTGTTTAAAACCTCCATTTTGAAACCAGTGTCCTCCCTCTGCCCTCAGGGGAAAGTACCCACCACAGCTGGCTGACCCCACATCCTGTTCCTGTCTTTCCATATTCTTGGTTGCTCCTGACACCTGTCTTGTCCTCCTGATGGATGATGGATGCCAGCATTGTCCTCCTGATAGATGATGGATGTCAGCATTTCTGGAAACTGTAGTTATGGGACTGTGTCCTACACCTGCATGCTTGCTTCACAAGGCAGGGGGAGGGTAGAGGATGGGGGTGGTTTTGCCTTATCAAAGGTTGTAGCAGAGAGTGCTTGGTGTCTCTCTTGCTTGGAGACCCTGGCGCATCAGCTTCTTGCCAATAAACCTGATGCTTTGAACCTCAACTGGAGTCTTGTGTCTTGTTGAGCAGCCAGTGAGTCATAGCAGGAAGGATGTCATGTCACAGAAAACAAAGTGGGGTGGCTTCTGAAGAAGGAGGAGGTGTTGGGGAGGCTGGGGATACAGGGATTGAAAAGAAATTGCT
Source organism: Uropsilus gracilis (assembly GCA_004024945.1). NCBI lineage: Eukaryota > Metazoa > Chordata > Mammalia > Eulipotyphla > Talpidae > Uropsilus > Uropsilus gracilis. The sequence continues at coordinate 29,214 of PVHY01008226.1, forward strand.
CACTCTAGCCCCTGGGTTAATTGGCAAAAGAAGATTCTGTCCGGAAGTGTGTGGAGAAATCAAGGCAACAGATCAAGGGGTGAATAAACGTGAGGAAGGGGTGACAGTGGATATTCTACCCAGGAAAAAATAGAAGGTCTGAGCCTGGAGTCTACACTGAGGAGGACAATGCAACAGGGCCGTGAGCATCCTAATTAATGGCACAGGAGAAAAAGCCTGTGAAGGAGATTTAAGAGAAAAAGAGAAGATTGGAGGAGTAGAAGGCAAAGCTTGAGCTCAGGGGTCCTGTTTCCCTCTCCCCCATCCCAGCCCATCTCTGCAAGTCTGTGGAGTCCTCCTGCAGCTTTGGCCTGATACAGGGTGACTTGGCTGGATGGGCAGCCAGGGCCTCTTGTAGTGATGTAGTCATTTGAAAATTTTGGTGGGCGCCATACTGTCCTAGTGGGCAGGTCTGAGAGAAGGATCTGAGAGAAAGATCTGAGAGAAGAAGAAAGAAAGAAGAAGCTCAAAAAAGGCTCACAAAAGGAGGAGGTTGGATGCAGCCAGGAGAGGTGTGGAAGATGTGAGAATGGTGGACTGATAAAGAGGAGCCTGAGTGACCAGGCTGGGCAGGAGCCCCCCAGAAGAGTGAGCAGGTGGTGGCATGGAGCCATGGTGGGAGAGTGGCTGACAGAGGAGTAGTTGGTATAGAGTAGGATGCCAGAATGGCAGACCAGGAGTGCCTGGGGGACTGCTGAGGGCAGGCCTGGTGAATGTGGCCTGACATCACTGAAGGTGGGCCTGGAAGAGGAAGTGTGTGATATTGCAGCAAGGTGGCATGGAAAGCTGGTACTTGGAGGAAGTCAGGGGTTTGAAAAACTGATTTTGTATTAGTATTTGTTGAAAAAGTTTCAAGAACCTTGGAGAAGCTGAGCAGCTCAGAATACTATAGAGAGAAGAAGCAAAGAGAAGAGAGAAAAAGCAAGACTGGACTTTGCAGAGTGCCTGCTCAGGTTTGGAAAAGAACATCATCTTGGACTTGTGTTTGGGACTTCTGTACTAAATGGTGACTGGGGTAAGATAACCGGCCACTTGTAGCGTGAAGGACATTTCGTTTAACTTTCTGTTTCCCTGGTTAGTTCTCTTGTTAATAAAACCCTGTTGCTTAAATTGCAATGTGACTGGCAGCTGCCACACAAGGGTGGGAAAAACCTGGAAGAATCTGGGCAGCAGAAGCTGCATTTTATTTATTTTATTTTTATTTTAATTATTTTTTATTTTTTTACTTTTTTGAGACTAGGTCTTGCTATTTTTGCCTGTGGAACCACAAGCTCTTGTTGCCCGGGGTACCACAGACTCAAGCAATCCCCAGCCTCAGCTTCCCAGGTAGCCAGGGTTACAGGCACGCACCACCATGCCCAGCTATTTTTTTGGAACTAGGTCTCGCTACGGGCCCCAGGTGGGACTCGAACCACGATCCCTAGCCCTGGCCGCTTCATAGGCTGAAGCATACAGGCACGAGCCACCGTGCCCGGCAAGGAGCCGCATTTTAAAAGTGTCTCTTTTTTTCCTTTGGTTTGGTGATTGGAGGTTTCTACCCCGTTTACACCTGATATCAGGCCCATATTTCCAGAATGCTTGACCCTGTGGCCACCTGAGTGGCTGGCTGCTCTTCCCTGTGAAGCACTCCACACTCCTACGCAGGGGAGCTTGAGGCCAATCTTGGTGACTGGGGGCAGAGACCCTGTGTAAGGTGGTGACAATGGCTTAAGCTGAAAGCCCCTGCATGTGAACAACAAGACCCAGTCAGTGGGAAGACCAGATTGACCTGCCTTTGCTGCAGACAGAAAGGGCTCTTCTCTGTCACTGCTAGTGGTGGAAAAACAACCCAGTGTCAAAGCCAAGCTAACTGTCATAGACTGTGCCAACCCACAGCCAGGGGCCTTGGCAACAGCACACCTCTGGGAAAGGTGAAGGGAACAGACTTTGTTTGACTCTCACCAACCACAACCCCACCCAGTGCTGCACCTGTTGATGGAGACTATGAAAAGAGAGCCTTTTGTGGAAGGCTTGTTCTGCTTGCTGGCCTGTCTGAACAGCCAGGACAGTAGCCTGTCTGCTGAGAGAATGAGCATCTCTTCTCATTCTATTCCTACCCACACCCCAGGATGAAAACGAACACCCCTAGTGGCAGAACCCTCAACAGAACCCCTCAGTGGGGTTGAGGTTAGTTCTACATTACTGGGGACCTTTTGACTGAGGAATTGGCCTTACAGGGGTCATTGTAGTTGTCCTCTCCATAACACTTAGGAGCCATGAACTCTTGGCAATGGCTAGCAACACCCCTGCCCCATGTTGCTCTCTCCTATCTGCCCCCTTGTGGGCACGAGTGCCCAGCTACCCCAATGGGGCAGAGGCGTCAGCCTGTGAAGGAAGAGATGTGAAGCCAGGATTATATTGCAACCCAAAATGTAGTAAGAGGCCAGTTCACTACGGCAAGCAAAGAAAGTTCTTTATCTCAACACCTATAGACAAAAGATGAGGAGAGAGAGGAACAAACCAGAAATGATGGAGCCAAATAACCCTGGGAGAAGCCCAGATCTGCAAAAACAGTTGTGTTTATCCAATCAGAAAAGCAACAATGAAGGAAAAAGGGATTATGAGGAGAAAGAAGCATGAGAATGGCTCAAATGAAACTGATGGACTTAAAGACAATTATTTATTCATTCGTTCTGTCTGTAAATATAGAGTGAGCAGTCCTGGGGGAGAGAGGGAGGGAAATAAAGAATCATCAGCTAGGAATTCTGCTCTAAGGAAACATGGTCACAAAGAACAATGCAGGGCGACAAGTTCACAGTCTCATGTTTCAGTGAAAGGGGTTCCCGTCAGGGCAGGGCCAGTAACAAGTTGCATGGAACTTTAGCCAGAGAAACTTCCAAGTGTGTTCTGTCTGGGCAGAGATGCCTCTGATAGTTGGGTCTACTTTCTAAAAGGTTCACTATGGAGATTTTGTCTCTGCTGCTTTTAACTTCTAAGAATTCTGCGCTGTTTTGAATGTTGCTCTTTCGTTTCACACTGTTCTTTTCATTTCAGATGAGGCACAATGTCCTGTCTTTCTAAAGGGATACTACATATGCTTTAGTGCTCTTCTCCTTGCATGCTCATTCTCAGATCAGCAGGCTAGTTGGTTTCTGGTTATGAATTGTCATTTTGGTGTTTAACCTACACTCTCAGGTCTCCACCCAGCAGTCATACTAGGGTATCTGACACTGATGAAAAGAAGCTGCTCCTGTGAGTGGAAGTTCTTGCTCTCATCTAAAAACTCTAGGCCAGTGGAGCTTTGAACGCTGTGCCACAATGCAAGGATGGTTCAATCTTGGCCTTTGAACTTTGTGCTGCAATGCAGGAAGGTTCAACTGTGCCAGGGGATTGCCTAGGCTCTCCCCATGGACTATAAACTTCCTTAAGCACTACCAGTGATTAAAAGCATGCCTGACACAAAACACAGTCCCATTGGTTAACAAATTTTTTTATCATTATCATTGACATGATGTGTCCAGAGAAGCAAATATATCTATACTCGAAATGAATCAAAAGCACATATTCTTACTAAGATCTCATAGAGGTTTACAAAGGTTCACTCATTCTCAGAGATTTAGGCACAAACTTTCAAGGGTGGTTTTGAGGCCTCAGGATTGGTGGTAGATGATGGAGAACACGAATGAAAGGAAGATGTTTGGGACGATGCAGTAGACACCAGTGGGCAGTTGATTGGGGAGGAGATGGCAAGAAGAGGTCCCAAGAAGTGCTGGCTTTCAGGCAACACCAGAGTCTCCTCACCAAGCCAGTGTCAAATCACTCTGTATCTTTGCACTTCCAGTGGAATGGGTTTGGGCACACTTGAGGCAGATTTGTTCATTAGCTCCATGGCTCCTATTGCGGCCATCCATTTTGCAGGTGACAGTGCCAGACAGAGCTGAGAGAGAAGGAATATTCCGTGAATCTGGTTATGGGTTATTAAGCCACTCTTTCTTCCTGTCACAAGCAGATTGCAAATAACACTGTGTTTTCTCCCATCCTCTTAGCCTCTTCTTCCCTTGCGACAGCCTGGGGGAAGATGGTGAGACCTACAAGTCTCGCTGGCCTCAATCCTGGGAGTTGCTGGACAGGGTGGCCCTGGTAATGGGGAAGGCACCCTTCTTCACCTTCCACAGCTGTTAGTCCCCAACCACCTGGGAATCCCCTCCGGAAACTGACTAGCAGCTTCTGCAGGGCTGGGCGATGGGCCAGAGTGGTGGATTCCTCCTGGGAGCTTGTGTAGCCTTGGCAGGAGATCAGCTCCGAGAGTCATCGATTTCCACTGCTCAGCATCTTGTCTCAGCTCTTCTTGGCATCTGCCTCTTTCAATTCAATTCTAATAACTTTACTGGCACAAGGAGATGGAGAAAGCATTGCCAAAGTCAATAATCAAGTTGTGCAACTGGGATGATTCGATTTTTCTTTTGGTTGTTTCATCAGGGTAAAGACCATGGAGGCTCATATTGTGTTTTATTCGGGAATTATTTTCTGGTAAGAGAGTTCATAACAGAGGGGCTGTGCTCAATTGTTCCTCCCAGTTATGCAGCCTCATAATTGTCTACTATTTGAATTACACTTGCTTGTGAACATGCCCTTTTCATACATCTTTTTAAATGATAGAGTATTCAAGTAAACACATATTTATTGAACACCTACTATGTCCTAGGTTGGAGGATGGGGCATTAAAAACACACAATATTTTTAATCCAGAATGGGGAAACACTATATCCTTCCAAGACAACTAACAAAATAATTTCTGTAAGCTAGAAAGGAACATAGTAGAGTTTTAAGTATGTGCATACCCAGCTTGCTCCAATTTTCCTTTTTTAAGCTTTTCTTCAAGGTTTCATTTCTTAAATATAAAAAGTAAAATGGAATTTTAATTGTAAACACTACCTTTCGGTATCACAAATTTAACTTAAAAGGCTGTAGGATGAATATGATTATGAAGATTATGCTTGCCCTACAATAGCATTATGATAACTTTTTTAAATTGAGATAACATTGGTTTATGATACTGTGCTTGATTTAGGGTAACAGTGTTACTTCAGATATGTTACCACAACAATCCCCTGCCCACCAACGCATACCAAAGAAGCCGTTGGTATGATTTCAATCTTCATAAGTATAATGACAGTTGTTTTGTCTCTCCAGACATGGTCTATTCTTGAGTATGGTTCATGTGCACTTAAATAAGTCCTGCTGTTTTGGAGTGGAATGTTCTATAAATATTTATGAAGCCCATCTGGTCCAATTCATTATTTCAAGTTATTGTTTCCTCATTTATTTTCTGTCTAGTTGATCCATCATGGTTACAAAAAACCCTAATACTATTAATAGGCACTATCAATGTCTTTTTTTTTACTTCTTTTAATAATTGTTTTGTGATATGCCATCATTGAACGCGTATATGTTAATAGTGTAATGTCTTCTTGTTGTATTAAGCACTCAACCTCTGTCCTTGTCTTTTATTACTTTTGTTTAGCTGAAAATCTATTTTATTTGACATAAGTATGGTTGCACATGTCTTTTAAAAAAATTACCATTTGCCTATAGAATTGCCTATCAATCTTTTACTTTGAGTCTGTATTGTTTTAGAGCTAAAGTGAGTTTCTGATTGGCAACAAAAAGCTGAATTTGGGTCTTTGATTTATTCAGTGGTACTATAATTTTTTTTGGTAAATTTAGACTATTAATAACTAAGGTATATTGCAATATTAAGTATATATTGTCATTGTAATACTTGGTTTGGGTGTTTTCAGAATTTGTTCTTTTGTTTTGTTTTATTTTCTTTTCTTGTACTTTGGCATCTTTCTTTTGTTTTATGCTTGAATTCATTTCCCAGTTTCTTGTGCTCCTTGTGGGATTTGAGGTTTCCAGGCAGAGTTCTATACTAACTGGGCAGATTGAATTCCAGCACATTTTAATGTGCCATGCTCATATCCCCTCTTCCAATCTGTGTGTTGTCTTGCAGTTTATAGAAGTCACTTAAGTATTCCTTATAAGACTAGTTTAGTGGTAATGATTTCATTTAATTTTTGCCTATAAGGCTCTTTATCTCTTCCTCATCTCTTAGTGGTACTTTAGTGGGTAGCAAGAGTATTCTCTATTGATATCCTTTCCTTTCCACACTTTAAATATATCGTGCTAAACCTGTGAGGTTTCTGCCAAGAAATCTGCAGAAAGCCTTTCCCTTTGCATATGATTCCTTTTTTCTAAAAGATTTTAGTACCCCCCACTCATATCCAGCTTTTACCACTTTGATCATAATGTCTTGGAGTGTGTCTTTTGGGTTCACTTTGTTTGGAACTCTTGGAGCCTTTGGAATTGGGATGTCTGCTTCCTTCTCCAAGTTAGCAAAATTCTCAGTTATTATTTCTTCAAATAAGATCTCAACACATTTCCCTTCTCCCTTCTTCCCTTCTCCTATGATGCAGATGTTTCTCTTGATGTTATCCCTTATGCTGCATGAGCTATTTTTGTATTTTTCTTTTTTTTTTTGCCTTTTGCTCTTCCACTGGATGTTTCTCACTGCCTGTTTTCCAGTTTGCTGATTCTATCTGCTGTTTCATGTTGTCTGCTGGTGAGGCCCCATGCTGTATTTTTACAGTTCAGTTTGTATGTTCTTTAGATCATATTTCTATCTAAAACTTTCTCATATTTTTTTCTTTCCTTGTAATTCCCATTTTACTCATTGTTTTCCTGATTTCTATAAGCATCATTAAGACTGTTGCTTTGAATTCTTCTTTAAATAAGTTATCTAGTTATATTATATTTAGATTCCCCCAATTCTGTGTACCTTCATTTGTAGCCTAGTTCTCTGTCTCTCTGTTTTATTTAAAACTGTATATTTAATGTCTATAGTTTGATGTATTGGCTTTATGTCCAAAATACAGGTTTTAGGGTGTGATCCTTGTTGACTAGGATACTGGAATGTCTCTTGCTTTATGAACTAGTGCTTCTTGACCCACTGAAATCCTAGTGCCAGGACAAGGTAGACCAAGGTGGTAGGAAGCAAAGGTGTTGCAGCTAACAGTGAGCAAAAGCTCCAACCCCCAAAAGGGGCAATGGCTGTCCAAGCGAGAAGATCCTCTCTCCAGGCCAGCTCCTCAGTTAGCATCTTCCCAGCAGCCACAGGCTAACACTGACTTTTTATCTGTCATCCAACCCTGGCCTGCAAGTTCTGCCTATTGTCCCCAGAGGTATAGGCAGAAACAGAGCAACCTGGTCACTGTGGATCTGGAGTGCTGACAAGCTGCAATCCCCACAACAGTCATGAAGAGTGAAGGCAGGTGTTTCTTGGGGCCTGTGGTTACCAACCACAATAGGTTGCTTCCCTTGCACCCCTCGCTCAGTTCTCTCTAGAGGCTATGGGGGGTGGTGGGAGCTATAGTCCCTAGAATAGCTGTCACACCCAGAGATGTGTCATCCTAGTATCGGATCCTGGGTGCATTGAATTCTGAATAGAGGCAGTAACCACTGGAGACAAGTATAACCCATCTTGGTGGTGGTGGGACTGGAGTATTAGAAACACAGGAGACAACTCTAGAGAGAGAGAAGCCTCTCATTTGAGGTCACCACTGTTGGACCTCATTTCTCTCCCAGTCATTGACACTAACCAGGTCTTTCCTAAAGGTTCAAACTCCAACCACCCACAACAGGGGGTTTCAGGTTCAAGCAACAGTCATGACCTTGAGCTAGTACCACTTTGGACAAGCTATCACAAGCTCTGGCAGCTACAAGGACTGTTCAGTTGTCTCGGGTACCCCTAGCAGCAGGGGTGTAGGCTATTTCACATTCCAGCTTCCTGGTTGATTACTGGCTGCTGACATCTGTCATGCAGGCATCTCTCTGCTTCCCCAGTGAAGGATGTCTGTTCACCAGTATCCTATTGTCCTCCAGAGGAAAGTCCCTTCATTTTCCACCTGGTCTTGTCCCATAGTACCAGGGTCCTAATGTGGGCATGAGCCCTTCAAACACACACACACACACACACACACACACACACACACACACACACACACACGGCTCTACACTGACTGCAATGGTTCCTCCTGCCCTCCAGGATCACATTCAGTGCCTTTCCAAGCAAAACTATGTTACAGTTTCATCTATCCTTTCTGATATTGTCACTTTCCATTGAGAAAATGTTGATCCACTCATCCCCTGGTGTATTTTGGCAACTATTGCTTTTCTAGATAGATATTTCAGTGAGGAGGAGGTAAGCCCTGTGTCATTACTATTCTACCATCTTGACAGAACTCCCAGAAGCTACATTTTTTTTTTGGAGGCTAGGTCTCACTATTTTTGCCCAAGGAACTGCAGGCTCATGTTGCTCGGGGTACCACAGTCTCAAGCCATCCTCAGCCTCAGCTTCCCAGGTAGCTGGGATTACAGGTGTGTGCCACCACACCCAGCTATTTTTTTGGAACTAGGTCTTGCTACGGGCCCCAGGCGGGACTCAAACTGCAATCCCTAGCCCCGACCATTTCATAGAGTGAAGCTTATAGGCACGAGCCACCGTGCCCAGCCTCCAGAAGCTATATTTTCAAAGGAACTAAATAGGATCTGTTGCATAATTTCCAGGACTCTGCAAAATAAGTAGGCAGAATTCCTTGCTCAACAATCATCAGGAATTTCAAAACAGCAAGAGTGGAATATCAGACTGTGCGCGGAGTCCTAGGGTGGGCGGGGGTGGGGAGCTAGGTACAGGCTCACTCCAGGGCCATGGGAGCCTGGGCACAAAGCTGTCCACTGAGCAAGGCACCTGGGAGATCATTTGTCAATTCAGGTGAAGTGGGGAGGAAGATTGGAGAAGAGCATTCAGTAGGTTGAGGAACGATGGGAGGTGAGGAAATAAAGATGCACCAACACTCCTTGGAGAAAATAGACATGACGTAGTGGGAGAAAGCTGGCTAAATAGGGAACAAGAGAGGGAGTGGGGGCTGCCTATTCCCAGCAGAATACTGCCTAGGCATTCTCTGTCTCTCTCCTGAGCCAGCCTGTATGGGCTTTCACGTAGGTGAGGAGAAAAGAGGCTGAGGTCTAACTCACATCAATGTCTCCGCCCACATCAACTCCAGTGACTCTGCACTGGAAGAGCATGGAGGCCAAGGAGAGAGCCCTGGGTCTGGAAAGCTAGGCTGATGCCAGTTCTGCTAAGCATTAACAAAGTGCTGCATCTCTGTCCTTTAGGTCACCTGTCAACAGAGAACAGCAAGACTCCTGTCACATGGCAGATGTGAATGACTGGCTCCATAAGAAGCCTGGGTTTCTCTCTCTCTCTCTTTCTCTCTCTCTCTGTGAGTGTGTGTGTGTGTCATTCCCTTCACTGCTTTGTACACCAACTCCTCAATACTAATTTTAAGAAGAGGGGTTGTTGACAACAGGAAGAGGTTCCATTAAATTATGTAAAGCAGGTGACAGGTGGGAGGGTGCAGGGAGGGAAGGGAAAGGAAGAGGTGGGTCGTTTATATCAACCCACCCAGTTCTCTCCCTGCCCCCCAACTCTTGCCATCTTTCAGAGACCTGAGCTCAGAGCTTATGACACTTGGGGATGTAAACAGCACTTCAGTGATGTCACCCCCATCAGTGCCAGGAGACATAAATTTCATTTCCCAGAAGATGAAGCAGACAGTAGCTTCTGGGCAAACAGTGACTCTAGCAGTAAATATTGGCAGAGGAGAGAGACCTTTAATGGAAAAGCTTCATGAACCTAGAGCAACCAGGCTATAAATCCCAAAGCAGAGTGGGATTTAATACTTTAGATCAGAAGACAGATTAATCAGAAGCAAAATAAATAATTCCAAAGCCCATTTGCAGGAATCCACCATTAAACTCTAAGTATTAAGTAAAAACCACATCTCAGCGAAGAAATCATGACAAGAAACAGAAATAAAACATCTAGGCTGCCCACCCCAGGACCACCGTCCCAGACGGAACGAACCAACGGGGATTCGTGGGGAGGTCGGACGGGGAACACAGCAGGACCACGGCCGCCTCGGCCATTCTTCCCTGAAGGTCATAAAAATCAAAGCAAAGAGGGGGGCAAAGAGCTCACCTGAAAGCAAGCAAAGGACACGTTGCAGATCTAGGGTCAGGGAAGTGTCCCCAAATCTCAACTGTCAACAAAATACAACAGGAAATGGAGTCCAAAGCCATTTTAAGTAAAGGACATGAATTTCATGTTGTGTTCCTGCACCTGCTACTCGGACAGGCTGTGGGGGGAAGCCCAGGCTTGCGTTCCTCCATCTTACGAGCTGTCTGTGCACCTGGCACTTCGGAACGTACTGGTTTTTTTTTTTTTTTTTTTTTTTTTTTTTTTTTTTTTTTTTTTTTTTTTTTTTTTTTTTTTTTTTTTTTTTTTTTTTTTTTTTTTTTTTTTTTTTTTTTTTTTTTTTTTTTTTTTTTTTTTTTTTTTTTTTTTTTTTTTTTTTTTTTTTTTTTTCAGAAGGAGATGTCAGCAGCCGAGTCAAATTCTGGGTCCACTCGACCTGAGACACAGCAAGGCACACCAGCATTGGCCAAGGTCAAGGTCGGATGACACCTCCTCTGCCCCCTTTGTCCCCTGGGTGTGTCCCAAGGGCATCCACAGAGCAGGACTGTGATTGTCCTCCATGCTCCCCTCTGGTGACGAAGGGGGAGTTCAGAAAGATTGGGTGTCTGGCTCCAGTCCCATAAGCTGGGGCCTCTGGCTGCAGATCCCGGTTTCTGTCACTTTACTAGTTACTAGTACCATTCATCAGGAGACGCGTCCAGTGGGAAGCCCGCCTGGAATGACGGACTCAGAGCATGCTGGTAACTCATGATACCTTGGGGTTCCCCATGGGATCCGGTACCCTATTCTATTCTGGAATTGACTGCCCGCTGTCTGGACTAGAGGCATGAGTTCTGAGCTCTGAAGTCTGCCTCAGGTCTAGGCGCTGGTGAAGAAGGGTGCTCAGCCCTCCAGTGTTTTGCATGCCGGGTGCTTGTCGGCCAGAAAGCGGGGTGCAGGGTCCCAAGCGTGGGACTGAGAGTCAGCGCTGCAGCCCTCACCCAGGGGGTGCAGGTGGTTGAACTCTGAAGACAAGAGCTAATCCTATTCCTCTTCATCCTACTGTCCACCCTAGTGTGTGGCATTTAGTGCCCCCACACTGTGTTTATTGGAAAAGCAAGCAAATCAACTTTGGCTACAACACCTGGATCTGAGTCTTGGCCGTTTAGCAGCCATGAGATGGTCAGCAAATCCCTGAAGTTCTCTGCTCCCTGCTCCCCCCATGAGGTGAATCATACCTCTAGAGTTGTAGGTATAACTACACTGAGGTGTGTGAACTAGGGTGCGAGGGAACCCGATCAATTTAAAAGCACTGAACAGTGTAGATGTTTGAGTGAAGATGCTGCTAACATCAGCCATCCTTTTCCTCAGTCACCTGTTATCTTCCTACCTGTGGGTCTTCTAGCTTTACCATGAGATCATGGCTTCCCACTGTGCACTGCGGTGAGTTTGGTGGAGGCAGTAGGAAGATCAATCAGCTTCAAGTGGCCGAGTGTCCATATCTCTTCCTTGCCCAGAAGCAGCACAATTCCTCAGAGTCTGTGGCAATCGCCATGGCAACACAGAGGCTGCTGGCTCACATCCTGGTGTCCAGAACAATGGCTGTGTGTACATGCAGGCATGCTGGGGACTGTGGGGGTGATCCAGTCACCAGGGCGCTGCGCACCCCAAGCTATCAGGAGACCCAAGTCGGCCAGACACTCCTGGCTTCACTGTATTTTGCAAGACCATCCTTTTTCAAGTCAAAGTTTTGTGACAACCAAGATGTTGACACCATTTTTCCAACCACTCAGGTCATTGTTTATATTTTATAAGATGCTCAGGTCGTTGTTTGTATTTTAACAATATTTTTCAGGGAAGGCATGTGCACTGTGCCCCTAGGCAGAACGCTGCCAGAGACGCCCCACCATCACAGGACTGTTATCTGCATGCGGAAGCAAAAGACTCATGTGACTTGCTGTATAGAGAGCCTGGGTTTCCTGGGATGGGCTTGAGCGGAAACCTCACTATTTCCAAGTGCGCCCGCAGCTCCCTTGGGAATGGGGAGAGGACATTCCTTGATACTTTGCGCCCTCAGACTGTGAGCTGGGAGTCAAATGGAGCTAGTGCCTGTTTTCGTGCAGCCTCCAAAGGAAGAATGGTTGTTCCATCTTCTAATAGCTAGAAAATCAAAAGAATGGTTCACGATGCGTGTTATGGGAAGTTCAAGCGTGAATGTCCTCAGAGTCGAGCGTCATCAGGACCAAGCCCTCCTCCTCCACTTACTCATCCTTTCACGGCTGAAAACCACCGTTGCCACAGAGACAACTGATCCCCGGGACTAAGCTGTTTGCTACTGGCCACTTTACATGGAGAGCTTGCCCATCCCTGGCTTGGGCGTTCATCCCCCCAACTATCTAGGAAAGGTCTGTCTCTAGGCTTACGCCCAGGGGCAGGGGGGTACCCTGGTGAGTGGAGCGTCGCTTCTGTCCTGAGGCCAAGATTTAGCAGAGAAATACTGAGGCCGAATACCCAGTGTCCTGTGTTCCTAGAGATGTGGACCCAGAGGGGACCCCGGTTTGCACGGAGACCCAGTGTGTGGCAACATGGCCGCTGCAAGGGCTCGAGCCACCCGGGGTTCACTGAGGGCCCGCTTCTGCAGGCTCCTTGCAGCAGCCAGGGTTTCCGAGGATGTCCAGGCTGCGGGCTGATTCTCAACCCGGGTGCCGCTTTGCACCAGCTCCAACCAGCTCTTTGCAGAACAGGTGTGGGTGATCCGGTGGGGCCAGGCTGCCCTCCCCTGGGCCAGCGCTCCCATAGCATCCGGGTCATGTCCTCTGTGTGTAGCTTTGTCCCTGTTCCTTCAGAGGATTGTTTTATCGTTGGGCGATAACCATGTTATGGTGGGCACTGCATGCAGTCTGCTCTCGCCCTCTCTCGAAGGTCCAGCGCTGGCTGGATCTGGCCTACTTCACTACATGGGCTGGCCACGGGTCTCCGGATGCCACCTCTGCTTAGAGCTGCTTACGGGGGCAGAGGCCACCACAGCCATGCTTGGCACCAAGCCCAAGCCAAGGCACCCAAGTCGTGATACTCAACGGCTAAGATGCCAGAAACCTGTGTGCCTGCCTGCCTGGTGCGGACGGAGCTCCTTCGGCTTCATGGGGGATCGAGTCAGTCTGATACCCAGTGCACCCACAGGGCTGGGAGCTGAGTGCAACGGTGGTGGATGGGCCTGACTGGGACTGCAAAAGTGAGACTTCAAGATAACTAAGTTAGCGGTGAATGAAACTTCTCTTGGCCCAGCATGGCGGTGTGTGCCTGTAAGCAACAGCCTATGGAGTTGCGGTGTGGTCTGGGGATCGTGGTTTGAATTCGTGGGGCAACACAGTGAGACCTAGTCCCAAAATATAGGGTGAGGTGGTGTGTGCCTGTAATCCCAGCTACCTGAGAGGCTGGGGCTGAAAATTGCTTGAATCTGTGGTACCCCAGGCAACGTGAGCCTGCGGTTCCACGGGCAAAAATAGCAAGACTTAATCTCAAAAAAAAAAAAAAAAAAAAAAAAGAAACTTCTCTTGGAGCTGAACAGCAGGGACAAGATGGGGTCTGGGAAACAACCCCCAGAAGTGCTTACTGGGAAGGAGCGTGCATGGGAGCAGGGACCCAATGGGGTACTAGACTCCGATCTGGCCCAGGGGCTCAGGCCTGTTCTGGTCTGGGGTCTGGGGTGGAGCCTGTGAATTGGCATCTCTGACACGTTCTCAGGTGATGCTGTTATGGATCGTGGCGTCACCCTGGGGGAGCCATAGCAGGTCCACAACTCTCTGCTGTTACCAAACGCCAGTCTCAGTTTCCCTCAGCCAATAAAAGGAAGCAGAGTTTGAGGAAAAGGAAAGGTGAAGAGGGTGGCAGACAGGTCTGAGGGACCCTGGCCTGATCTTTGGCAGAGGGCAGGGGTGTTTATAACAAGGGAATACAAATAAAAAGGAGGTGGGCAAGGGGCAGCGTGTCCTCGAGGGAGACAGCGGCAGACTCAGGCTGGCGCCTGCTGGCTTTGTCAGTCTCGGTGTTCCTCAGTTTCCAACATCCCAACCCTGGCCTGAGCATGAGAAGACATGACTATTGGGTCTAGAGCTCAGGGTACTTCTCTGATGGGGCAGGAGAAGCAGCTCTCTGTCAGCTATGGGTCTTTGTTCCCTTTTCCTCAAGCCTCTGCCCCCACTTCCACTTGTTTCTCTTCTTGTGGCCCGTTTCATTGTGAACAGAAGACAGCCTGCTCCTGCCATTCCATCATGCCAAGCATGTGATGCACATTCACATGGGTTTCCTTTCTGGGGTGTGACTGCACCACCATGTTCCCATGTAGGGCCACTCTGTGCCCTCAACAGCACCTCACACATCCCCGAGGATTTCTCCCCAGAAATAGCTCACCTGCATCCACAGATAGGCTGATATTTTTATCCTAAAACAAAACAACAACAAAAAGTTGCTGGACCCCAAATTTTGATCCTCAACCCTGACCTTGACCATAACCTTCAGCCCATTGCTAAATACCTAGCAAATTAAAAAAAAAAAAAATATATATATATATATATAGTTGCCTTCTAGAGCAAAACTCTTGGGCTGTCTCCACTTGCTGCCTTGCTTCGTTTCTTTCATTCTCTGTTGAACCAGGTCCCATTAGACCTTCTTCCCCCCTCCCCACAGAAACTGCTCTCGTCAAGATGACACAAGTGGTGGCATCTGGTCCCAACTCCAGTAGTCTATAGTCAGATCTGGTTCCCTCTCACTCAGCCTGCAATGGTCAGGAGCACCAGACACAGCTGTCTTTAGAAGAATTTTAGATAGTAAGACCACAACATTCCTGTCTGTTAAGTAAGACAGAGGACTCTTTTTGTTGCAAAATGGAGGGGAACCTGTGACAAATGGATCATTAGGCAAGAAACCAAGAGCCAGGTATTGTCCTTCAATGTTCAGGGGGTAGCAGACCAATTGAAGGAGGTAATAGATACTAGAAATAAAAATAACAGCTTGAACTTAACACTGGCAATGGCCTTGAGCCACCTATGGGGGGGGAGAGCAAGAAGAGAGGAGAGAGAGAAGGGAAAGAGATAAGGGAGAGAGAGGAGAGAGAGATAGAGGAGAGAGATTTAAAGTAGTAGGTACTCCTGATAGTTAGATGATAACAGTTTGTTCCCCTTTGTATTTGAGCTGGGTATTTCCATGAATATATATATATATATAAATATAAATATAAATATAAAAATATATAAATAACACTATATATAAATATATATAGTGTTAGAGGAAACCACTTCATAAACTCTAAAGGTTTTTTTATTTTACTTTAAAGATCCACTGTAATTTGTTATCCAGTTGTTAATGATCCAAACTCAGGTCTACAAAGCTCAGGGAGGACGCGCTGTCACTGACCCCTCCACATCTGGTTTTGAGTAAGATGCCATCAGGCTGCTCTGTGTCCCCTCTACTGCCCATCTGGCATACCAACCAGAGGCAGGTGGAGCCCAGGGGCATCGCCACTCAGAACTTAGTGTGCTGATCTGCGCCGCCCCTTTAAATCACCGGGGCAACTGGGTTAAGATCCAACGATGCATTAAAAGCATCATTCGCCATGACCAAGTGGGATTTATCCCAGGGGCACAAGGATGGTTCAACATCCGGAGATCAATTAACATAATACACCACATCAACAAAGAAAAAAACAAAAGCCACATGATAATATCAATAGATGCAGAGAAAGCATTTGACAAAGTCCAGCATCCATTCATGATAAAAGCCCTTGAAAAATTGGGGATTAAAGGAATTTACCTCAACATAATAAAAGCCATCTATGACAAACCTATGGCAAATATCATCCTAAATGGGGAAAAACTAAAAGCATTCCAGTAGAGATCTGGAACTAGGCAAGGATGCCCACTCTCCCCACTACTCTTTAACATTGTACTGGAAGTTCTAGCTAGGGCGATAAGGCAAGAGAAAGACATAAAAGGGATGCAAATAGGTAAAGAGGAACTGAAGTTATCACTATATGCTGATGACATGATTCCCTACATAGAAAACCCCCAAAAATCCACAGAAAGACTACTTGAAATAATAAACCAGTTCAGTAAGGTAGCTGGATACAAAATCAACACACAGAAGTCAGTGGCTTTCCTATATGCAAAAAGTCAAATAGAAGAAGAAATCAGAAAAACCATCCCATTTACCATCACACCAAAAAAATTTTAAATACTTGGGAATAAACCTAACAAAAAACATGAAAGAATTATACAAAGAAAATTTTAGAATGCTCCTAAAAGAGATAGAAGAAGACATAGGGAAATGGAAAGACATTCCCTGTTCATGGATTGGAAGAATTAATATTATCAAAATGACCATCCTACCAAAGGCAATCTACAGATTCAATGCAATCCCAATAAAAATCCCAATGACATTTTTAAAAGAGATAGAACACAAATTACTGAAATTCATATGGAACAACAAAAGACCTCATATATCAAAAAGCCTACTGACCAGAAAAAAAAAAAAATGGAGGTATTACAATCCCAAACTTCAAACTATACTACAAAGCCATAATAATTAAAACAGCATGGTATTGGTACAAAAACAGTCAGTCAGACCAATGGAACAGAATTGAGTGCCCTGAAATAAAACCACACATATCTAGTCAACTAATCTTCAACAAAGGAGTGAAAAACTTACCTTGGAACAAAGATAGCCTCTTCAATAAATGGTGCTGGGAAAATTAGACTAATACATGCCAAAAAAATGGACCAAGAAAGCTCCCTTACTCCATGAACTAAAATCAATGCAAAATGGATAAGACACTTAGAGGTCAGACCAGAAACCATAGCATACATAGAGGAAAATTTGGGCAAAACGCTCCATGAATTATAGTTCAGAAATCCCTTTCTAGAAACATCTACAGATGGCAAAAAAAATGAAGGAAAATATAAAGAGATGGGACTACATCAAACTAAAAAGCTCTGTACAGCAAAAGAGACAACAGAAAAAACTCAAAGCTGCCCAACAGAATGGGAAAAATTTTTTGCCCTCCACGAGTGACAAGGGTTTAATAATGAAGATTCACAAGGAACTCACACAACTAAACAAAAGCAAAACAAAAAGCCCAATCAAAAAATGGGGAGAAGACCTAAAAAGACACTTTTCCAAAGAGGAAATACAAACGTCCAACAGGCACATGAAAAATTGCTCAATGTCACTAGTAATAAGGGAAATGCAAATCAAAACCACAATGAGATACCACCTTACACCAGTAAGAATAGCCCACATCCAAAGAATGGGCAAAAACAAGTGCTGGCGAGGTTGTGGAGAAAAAGGAACACTCTTACACTGCTGCTGGGAATGTAAACTGGTCCAACCTCTATGGAAAGCTATGTGGAGGACCCTCAAGTTAATGAAAATGAAACTACCATTTGACCCAGCAATTGCTCTCTTGGGGGATCTACCCAAAAGAGATCTCAATGTGGGTACAAAAGGACACCTGTGCTTGGATGTTTACTGCAGCACAATTTATAATTTCAAGTCATGGAAGCAACCTAAATACCCCCAAATTGATGACTGGATGAAAAAAATGTGGTATATGTACACAAAGGAATATTACTCATCAATCAAAAATGACAAATTTGATGATTTTATAACAAAATGGATGTACTCAGAAGGAATCATATTAGCAGAAACAAGTCATAAAGAAAAAGACAGAAACCAAATGGTTTCACTAATATATGGGATATAGTGAACAAATAAACAAAAGACTTGAGGAAAAGTCAAAGCAAGCTAAAGCACCAAACTGAAGTGCACAACTTTGAGCAGGAGGGAAAGGGAGGGGGGATGGGGGGGTTGTAAATCCCTGGGATTACAATGTTGTGAAGTTTATATATATATAATATATTAAATATATAAATATATAAAAGATGGAGGTCTGGGTGTGGCCCCAGCGGTTTTCCAGCAAAGCTCCCAGGTCATGCGGGGGCCGCCTGTTCAGAAACCACAAGATGAGTAACAGGTGTGCGCTCTGCCATCAGTCCGAGACCTCAGCTCTCTTTTTAATCACGATGCTTCCCAGGAAGTGATTTTAAGGCATGGCGGGTCAGGTCAATTGTCTGCAAAGGGGGTTCTCAGTGTGGTCCAGGGCCCACATGTGAAGTATGGACTTGCGCAGAAACTCGCTGCATGTGTGACTGCTGCACGTGTGTTACTAAGTCAGAAACTCTGGGGGCAGGGCTTGTACCTTATGTTGTGATAACAGAAGCCTCCGGGTGCTTCTGCTGTGCACGGTTGCTTCAAACAATGCCGCAGGCCGTTCACGTCACCTGGGGAGCTAAAATAACCCAGAACCTGGATCTCATCTCACATACGCCAGCTTGATCATTCTGGGGGAGGACTCAGGCACTGGCAATCTTTTAAGTTATCCATGGAGACTCCAAGGAGCAATTCAGCAGCGACAGCATCAGGGTGAGAGCACAAGGTAGCCCCCTCGGGAGGAGTCTCCATGCATCTCGATGGGGAGCCGTGGCGTGGCTGCCGCGCTGGGTATCCACCTCTCTTTCCATGACCCTCGGGAGTAGCTCTGGATCTTGGGGTGGTGATATCCTTTGCCCTTTTGTTAGTCATGCCTCTTGGGGTGAGGCAGTTGTCTCAGACTGCCAGAGCTACACTGTCCTGGCTGAATCCTAAGAAGCTATGGAAAGAATATATTTTGTGATAACTTTATCCTCAGAATTTTGACCTAACTGGAAACTGATATTCAGCATCTGATAGGAATTTTGCTGGACTAACCTGGGCAAAAATGGCAGCTCTCGAAGCAGTACCTAAAATGCAAACTCTAAGGCAGTCAGAAGCAGAAGGAAGGAGGGGAGGAGGCAAAGGACGTTTTTTTCATAAGTAGCTGCTACGTGGTGTTTGGTTCAGCAGCACATAGACTGGCACAGCTGCTGTCAACACCTTGGCTGTTCCTTGTTGGAAGCTGTGGGTGGGAAAAAGAAGAAAAGACAGAAGAGATCGAGATGGTCCAAGACAGAGTCATAGACCGGGCCTCAGTAAACAAGTGCTGAGTGGTTTATTAGCGGTTCCAAGCTCCCTTAAATGCCCTGGTAAGGAATGGTTACAATGCGGTAGTCGGGAAGGTAAAACCAAGACCCAGTGGTATATAGTATGTGGGGTAGGAGGATGGGGGTTTCATTATCTAGAAGAAAAACACCTGTGGGGGTAAACACCTTTATCTTTCAGGGACATGTCTCTCCAGTGGGTCAATCCTAGGAGGTTAAGGGGCTACCATTATGGATAAGAAGACTTGCAGGAATCACCTCTAGTGTGCCAGAGATGGGCAAGAATAAAGGTGTTCCTTTATCTAAGGCGTATCTCTTATGCATTTTTGGTGCCCCCCAGTTCCTGAATGACCTTGGTTGCCTTCTTCACAGAGACAGTATGAATTTGCATGATTTTTGCCCTGCCGCCAAGAGCCTCTCTGGCCAGCACCAGTGGTGTTGCAGCCTCCTGGTGACTCTGTCCATGCCTGGTCCAGTGGGTGTGAACATGCACGAGTGGGCTCCCTTAGGCCTGGGAGGAGACAATACAAGGACCTGGACATGGGCAAGGGGGAGGGTGCGGGGGGGGGGATGGAGAGAGCACAGGAGGAAAAAGGAGAGTGACCTTGATAGAAAAACCTAAGGGCTGTTTCTTCACTGCTCATGATTAAACATTCTACAAAGACAACTTCAAGGGCACCAACATTTTTTGTCTGCTACAACCATGATGGACCTACTTAGACTGGGACGGATCCCACACATGTGCTGATGTCGACCAGTCCCTCCCTGCCCTGACACTAGTCCATGGCCTCTGTTGGATTCTTACGGAAAGTTCCAGTCGTTCAACAGACCAGTCTGTTTTTTCCGGTGTTCCTGACTACAGTGCAGCCAGCCGGTTGGTGACACCAATGATAGTGCCTCAGGCTCACCCATCTGGGTGAGCTCTTTATTAGTTCTAGCGGTTGCATAGACACACCAGGCAGGGCAGGGCTGGCACCCAGAAAATTTCATGCCTTCCTGGCTTCTCTCTCTCTCTCTGGAGTTTGCTTCACATTCTCTCCTTGCTGTGCTCACCTCTTTCCTCCCCTGTGTGCCCTCAGCTACCTTTCCCCCCAGACCCAGGAGTGCCCACACTCACATGCGCACACCCACTAGGTCAGGTGTATACACAGTCATGGGGAGGGCGCAATGCCATGGGTACTGGTCATAGAGGCTATTGGCAGAAGCACCTGACCAGTTCATTTCTCTTGCACTGATTTGTGGCTAAACTTTTTAATGAGAACCAGAAGAGTCTGCATCTGTGAGTCATGTGTCTCACCATCCATGCCATGTCTGTATATGAACATTCTACCTCCAGTTGGCATTGCCAGAATGCGTTGAGTTTTGATTGACTTCAGTCTGAACCACACAATCAAATCTGAAATTCCTAAAACTTTCAGGCTTGACAATGCTAGTTCCCATTTCTTTTTTCAAGGTAACAGGATCTGGGGGACTTTGTTGGCTTACATTTGTTGATTTAATTTAAATGGGCATGACTTCATCGTTAACAGCAGTGAACACGATACAGATTATAACCTCATTCTGCTATTTATATTTTACTAAATAAACTCGTGTTCTCTGTTATAAAATCTGTATCACCATAGAGAATAAATTACAGTAAAAACTGAATTTATTTTGATGAAGTTTTTGTGACTAGTATCAAAGGAGAAATGCAAAGAGAATCCTTTATGCTAAGCCCATGTCACTGATGGAGTTTCATACTTAAATTAATTGCAGTTTCAATACTCCCCCATAAGTAACATTAATCAGTTTGGAGTTTCCCAATTAGGTATATCTCCCTGATTGAGCCAAATCAAACAAAATTTCTTGGAGCAAATGGTTTAAATAGATGTAAATAGATAAGAGTTTTTAAGTGAATTTTTCTGTAATAATTGTTTTATGATGTCTACTCAAATAGCTTCCCAAATATTTTAGCTAATTTAGCAAATATTTTTTAGCAAAATTATTTTAATTTAGCAAAAAATATTAATTTAGCAAATATTTTGCTAAGATTTTGCTAATTTAAAAGATAGTTTAAATTGATTGACTGTTTAGATTAGTTCCAAATAAGATAAACTACTAAGAAATTAAGTGCTGAATTTAGGTTTACCTTTCTTATCACTGAAGAACTAACAGTAAACAAGTTTTGTAAGACACTGAAAAATTATGCTTTGAGGAAGTATATGCTTCCAGAAATTATAAAGCACAATTATTAATCTATCCATGTAAAAATGATGGTATAACAGTTCACAATTTCTTAATTATTTAATCACACTAGAAAATAAGGGTTTTTTAGAGTTAAAATGATTTACAACGTCTAACAAGGTACTAGAAATAATAAGAAAAGAAAAAAATAGGCTGCAATGTTGGTTAATACACAGAGGTATGAAATGTATTTTGTTAAGGAAAAAAGGGAGTTTTATCTTGTGTAATCAATCTGGCTAAAATCAGATTGTTTTTATAAGAGTTTTCTAAATAAACCTGAATACTAGTGTCCTTAGGTAAAACTGAAACTTGAAGGCTCAGCATGGTGGTTCATGCCTGTAAGCGGCAATCTAGGAAGCCGTGACCGGAACTGGGGATCGCGGTTGGAGTCCCACTTGGCACAACGTAGCGAGACCTAGTTCCAAAAAATCAGCTGGGCATGGTGATGCGTGGCTATAATCCTAGTTCCTGTGAAGCTGAGGCTGGGGATGGCTTGAGTCCCTGGTATCCCGGGCAATGTGAGCCTGCAGTTCCATGGGCAAAAATAGTGAGACCTAGTTCAAAAAAAGACAAAAACAAACAAACAAAAAACCAACCTGAAACTTGATATCTTTTCATCTCCTAAAAGGGATAAAGTTTTCTGAGATTATTAACATGCTTTGATGAGATTGTGAAAGATTTTTCTTTGTATGTTAAATTGTCCACCTAAAAATGCAAAGATTTTGTGTTTTGTGTTATCTTTATCATTAGTTCAATAAATCTCATCTTCTCAATATTAATAATTAAGTATTGCTCAGAATTATGTAAAACTTCTTAGAGCTCTTTGAAATCTTTAATTTTCACATGGGTTAAATGGATAAGTAAATGCTATTTCAAAATAATCTAGATCTAATTTAGTCAAGTGTTTTAAAACGTTTTATGTTTTTGACAAACTTCCCCAGAGCAAATCCTGAATGAAGGCTTCTTGGCATAGTTTTACTAGGTTTTTTCAGAGGACCTCTGAAGGAACGTCTGGTAAGATGTTAAATTAATTAGGTTTACTTGATTTGCTGAACTGCATGCAAGCTTTGCCGAATAAAAAGTAACACTAAAACTTCTTAGTTTGTATTTATATGAATATATATATGATTAATATAGTGTTCTGTAACACTACACGAGACATAGATGTTCTGATATTATTGTTCATAATAGTAATTATTATCTTAAAAGTGTTATGTTTCTAGAATTATCAAATTTCCTTGTTGATTGTATTAATAGTGAATTTTTGTCAGGCCTTTTACTATGGCCATTTTAATGTATTCTTATACTTATGGCAATGTACTTATTTGCAGAGATTCAATAAGAACCTGTTCTTAATAACAGCATATAATTGGAAACATGATTATATTGCCCACTGTGATGTCATAGTTCACCGGAATGTCATATTTGAGCATGATGTATACAGGCTTAGACATGACCAGACAGCTCAAAAGAACCAGTGCTGACTTTATACAGTCAATGAAGAAACATCAGCCTGATGCTTTTCTTACAGAGGGCCAGGTGGCAAAGGAAGGTCACAACCTGGCAGGCACAGAAACCCCAGGTTTTGGGGGGCTCTTTAAGAACATAGGAATGGACCCACATCTGTGATTTCATAAGTGAAGATTTGGTGTAATGCCATAATCTCTGGAGGCTATGAAAAATTCAACCTAAGTCCTTATACAAAATGTCCAACTCCAACAAAGGAGTTTTATGGTTGTTTGCTCTTCTTGCTGCATGTATGCCAAAAAATAAAAAATAAAAGCCCAGTTGAATGACTGACTTCATTTACAAGCAAATTAGTTTTGCACGATTATCTTGTGAACTTGGAAGGGATGGGAGAGAGCAAAGATGTTTCAGTAATACACCTGGGTGAATATCAGATGCTAGTCCCTTATTATTGCTGAGGATCTTATTTCCTACCTGTAAACTGGACTAAACACTGAATTCTTCTATATATACCTATATACCTATTTCTATACATACATACATACATACATACATACATACATACATACATATATATATATATATACCTATATACCTTCTATATATACCTATATACCTCCTATATATACCGCCAATAAATAGTTATAAACTCTTGGAAATAACATCTGCAGTTTTTTCCATCTTTATGGCTTAGAACTATAGAACTGAAACTGCCTTTCCCCCTAAAGCCATGCATGATGGGGTTGGAGACTTTGATACAGACTTTAAAGAAGGCACAACAGTATATGTGTAGAGACTCTCCACACCTGCTGTACCATCACTGGTCATTCAAACTGCATGGAATCTGCGAGGTTGCTCCTACCTGCCTTGCTCCATTGAAAGATGCCCACATGTGACATCTGGAACCTGATTCCCTCAGAACTTAGAGGCTGGAGTTAGGATCTACTCTAGTTGTTAATCACTGGGCTGTTGACCAAAGTAACTCCATGTTGTTTATAACCTCCATTTTGAGGCCAGTGTCCTCTCCCTGCCCTCAGTGGAAAGTACCCATCACAGCTGGCTGGTCCAACATCCTGTTTCTGCCTCCCCTTATTCCTGGTTGTTCTGACAATCATCTTGTCCCCCTGATAGATGATGAATGTCAGCATCACTGGAAACCTGTAGTTACGGGGATATGTCCTATAGTTATGGGACAGATGTGGCCTACATCTGCTTGCTTGCTTCACAAAAGTGGGCGGTGGTCATTTTGCCTTATAAAAAGTTGCCACAGAAACTGCTTGGAGTCTCTCTTGCCAACCTGGCTTGGAAACCCTGGTGCACCAGTAGTAAACCTGCAGCTTTGAACTTCAATCGGAGTCCTTGAGTCTTGTTGAGTGGCTGGCAAGTCCCAACATTAAGTCCACCTGTATCGCCACCTCTAGTAGTGAGACACAACCATTACCATGGACTGGTGTATTCTCAGGGCCGGTAGGCTGGGTCAGCGAGAGACCGGTCCAGCTTTGGAAATGTGGGACTTGTGTGGAAGTTTCAGGGGGGGAATGCAGATAGGCTGCTGCAAAATGCTTGGGACAGGCTCCCCAAGAGATGCCACTTTGTCGTGAGGTTTGAATTCAGAGGAGACCCTGGAGACTAGAAAGGAGCTCTTACTCTCTTAGCTGCTTGAAGGAATACAAGTCGGGAGCCCTCCCTGGCGGCCCCCAGGCAAACAACTAATCACAGGACATTTGCTCTTGACTGTGCGTGTACCGCCTGTGTCCTCGAGGTCCCAGGTCCCATTCCTAGGCCCAGGGGATAGACCTCAATTTTCCTTCCCTTCACTGAACCCCTCATGTTTATGGGGGGGGTCCCATAGGCAACATTAAATTCCATTTTTCTCCTCCTCATCTGTTTGCTATGCAACTGGTGGTTAGACCAGCCTGAGAAGGACCCGGATGGGTAGGGGAAAATTTCCTTCTTCCCCCACGGAAGCTGTTGACCAATGACAGATGGTAGCAAAAGTGACATTTTGCCAGTACTGGGCACAGCGCCTCGGCGTCAAGGCAGCGTTGGTGTGAGGTAGGGAGAGAGAGGGGGAGGAAGAAATGGGGATACTGGGATGCCAAAGAGAGGGCTCTACCAGAGCCTGGCAGTATGTGCCCCAGACACTTGGCTTAAAGACCCAGACTGCTGTGCAACAGAGCTGCTCATTTTGCTGGATCAACTGCATGGAAAGGCATTGAGTCTATATGGAAGGACAGTGTGCTTGGCTTCAACTCATCACTGCACACATGCCTGTGGGTCAGATTGTTCTGGAATCTTCAGACCAGTTCCATCTTAGCTGAATACCATCAAGTGACCCTAGTTAGTGCCACCCAGCGAAGGAGGTGACCCTACCCTCAATCCTGATCCACACATCACTGCACATAGTGAAATGATCACTGTTCAAGTCACCAAGGTTGGGGTAGGTCACTAGGCAATCATAGCTACCAGAGTATTGTAGAAACAGTGTTATTCTTACATGTGATATTCCATGCAGTCTTACACCCACCCACATGTTTGATACATGGAGATGATATGTATAAATACACAGAAGTAACATGGGCTTGTAGAGTGTGTAGTGTTCTGAGCTTTTCTTTCTCACTGACTCTTGTCACACACTTCCAGGGCAAAACGAGAAACCATGAAACTCCTGGATCTCCCTTGACTGAGGCTCCGAGCCTGCGTTGCACATCCAGGGCAGTACGGAGGCTTGTCGATGGATGTCAGAGGAGCTGGGAATTGTAATGAGGCTCTGGAAGGTGGCACCTCGTACAAAGAGGGCTTTGTCACTCCTGAGCACAGTATGGCCCTTTCCTCAGGGTGAACATTTCAATTTGGGAGGGATTTGCAATTTGAAAAGGGGGATTTTATTTCCTCCTCTCCCCAACTAATTTAAGCCTCTTCTGATGTGAAGGGAGATATTTAGTGCAGTATAATAAGGACACTTTCAGAATCACAGCCTCTTTTTCAGCATGTGCTTCTTATGTAAATGCCGCAGCAGAGAAATGTCCCTCTGCTTTACACTCTAATGTGCTTTTAAAACCTGCAAAACAGAAATACAGAGGAAGACACCTTGAAAATACTTCGGGGTTCATCTAGTTTCCATTTTACATCAGGCTCCCACATTGATTTTTTAAGAAATATTTATTCTGTAAGTCAAGTAGATTTTAAAAGCATCCTCTGTTGGACAAAAAAGCAAAGTAAAAGGATGATTTCTGTACATTTAGGTGCTCAAAAATATCAAGAAACACAAGGCACTTCACAAAGATCTAAATATCCTTGTAACATTGGGGTGCATGAAATCAGAGGGACCAGAGTGGGGAAGGCAAGGAACATTTAAAGAGGCCCCTCAAAATCTCTGCACCCCCTCCCCTTGGCAGGGTGCCTCTGGAGGCTTGGAGGGGGGAGAAGAAAATGGCTGTCCCTATTTTCTTCAAGGTATTTTCAGATTACCTTCTACTCCCACCCACTCCCCACCCCCCAACTTCTCCCAAACCACCCCCTGCACCCCACAGCGATGGCCAAAAGCTCTCTCAGTGAGCTGTTCAGGACACTTAGACTTCCTGGGAACAGACATGGTGAGGGAAGATGGCTTCCTGACTCCATCTTCCTGCATGCAATGAAGTCACAGTGATGATAAAACCACACTCAATGAGCCACAGCATGAATGACTTGAATGCAACTCCGGAATCTACCAGCAGCATTTCTTTGCCTCCAGGAAAGCCAGACTTCCTTCTCCCTCGGATGGGGAGAATAGCAACCACCTGCTGGAGCTGTGGGGAATCAAGGGTTCATTTGTAAAGGACCTGGAGAATGAGCATTTGGTTCCCAGTGAACAGTGAAGGTTCTGAGGTCACTCTTCTTCCCAGATTCCCCTCCTGAAGCTGAGCACACAGACGGATGCTCCCTCCTCCCTCCTCCTCAGGGCTGCCATGGCACCTGCCCTCACAGCCAGTCTCCAAGGTCCTGGCTGCCACTGAAATCTATTCCCTTAAAAACGTGTCCTTACACTTGCAGTTGAGATACTACTTAAAAGACAACCCTGGGGAGGAAAAAGATCATTTCTTTCTTTCTTTTTTTTTTTTTTTTTTTAAAGAAGACCACTCAATTAGCAGCCAGTGAGTCTCAGGCCCGGGTCCTTCTTAGGGAACAAACAACAGTGAAGAGAGGGTAAAAGAGAGCCAGCGGGGGGCTGAGGGTAGGGCAAGGGGAGAGAGGGTGAGGAGGAAATTAACAGGGTTGAGGCAGGGCAAAGTCACAGGCAGGACTGCCAGGTGGACAGGAAAACACTGCAAAGTCAAGACATCAGATTTCTGCTGGGCACGGCGGCGTGTACCTGTAAGCGATAGCCTATGGTGTCACGGCTGGGACTGGGGATAGCAGTTGAGTCCCACCTGGGGCAACACAGCAAGGCCTAGTCCCAAAATAACAGCTGGGTGTGGTGGCACACGCCTGTAATCCCAGCTACCTGGGAAGATGAGGCTGGGGATGGCTTGTGTCCATGGTATCCTGGGCAACATGAGCCTGTGGTTCCATGTGCAAAAATAGCAAGACCTAGTCTCAAAAAAAAAAAGAGATCAGAGGTCAAATCCAGACTCCATTGTTGGAAGTGCAACTGGGAGTAGTTATTTCACTTCTTTGAGCAGCGGTAGTAGGCAGGAAATCAGGGTGGGAGGACCATACGCTCCCAAGGCACTCTGGGAACAAGGGCTGGCCAGAAGCAGGTTTACTAGTCCTGGTGCTGACTCAGTAGATTCATACCCCAAGCCTGAGCACCTCTACCAGGCAGCTGAGGGTTTATATACCCTGTACGTGCTCTGGTGTTCCAGGTGGGTTGTCACTGGTGGTAGTTCAAGGCCTGACGTGACAGAAGACAAACGAGGAAGCATCAAAGAGGAATTAGGCTGCACATGGGTAAACTGAGTCAATCGGTCATGGGTTGTTTATCTAGACCCCGGGGCTGTATTTCTCAGGTCACTGTGCTTCAGCAGACTTCAGTTTATCAGGCTGCCCTCGGCCATCGTGCCTCACAGCTGGATCTGTAAGAAGGGACTCAGGCTAGCAAAGAACTGGCTGATTCTGGGGACAAAGTGATGCAGCCTATGGAAAGGGCTTAGTAGGTGCTTGGCGCTCCTGCGTCAGGTGCTGTGGGTGGTGGAGAGGCCGCAGGCGCCTGCCTGCAGCTGGTCATAGGTACTCTTTGTGGCCTATCTTGGCCGCACCTATTGGGGCACTGCCCTCACCATTTTTCAGGCTCTGTGCTTCGCCTGGGGCCAGCTGTGACCACAGGAACAGGCACCCAAGTCAACGAGGAGAGAATGCACCTTCCTCTCACCCTTCCACAGTGGGAACTTTCCATAGCCAAGTGGACACTGGGGAATGTGCCTGAAGATGAGACCAGGTGGGGTTGGGGAGGTGGGAAGGGGAGGTGGGGGATAAGGAGTGGGGAGTGGGGGGGGGTACAGTGTGGATGTGAAGCCTGTCCCTGCCTGGCTTAGGGGATAAGTGAGCTTATCAGGGGATAAGTGGCTCAGGGGATAACTTCCGCCCTTCCCCCATGCCCCAACTCCAGGGCATGGGGGGGATGCCAGGAGCCCTTGAGACCCTTCATTTTCATCCTCCACACCTTCCTGCCCTCCCGTCCAGCCCCCAGCTCCCCAGCGCCCCCTCTCCAGGAGCCTGAGGCTGGGCCTGGGGGACCTAAGGCCACAGGTGATGGGGTCTGAATGGCTGAGCTCCAGCTGTGCAGCCTTTGTCATCTCTCTTCCTTCCCTTGGTTCCAGCCCCTCACCCCACCTCGGCTCCCCCCACAACCCTGTTCTTCCCCAGCCCTCCTTTCACACTCCCCACCTACTGCCTTCAGGAGCAGGAGCCTCCCTGGGGGAGGCTGGTGCTCTGGATGCGAACCCAGCCCTGTTGACCTTTCCGGCTTGCAGCGAGAAGCAGGGAAACCATGCCCACTCCCGGCCTGCCCGGGCCCAGTTGGGGTTCCCGGGGTCTGGGCCCTTCCCTGGGCTTGCCTGGGGTGCCAGCCTGGGAGCCCCAGTCCCGGAGAGGTGACCAACTGGGGGGACTCCAGAAACCACCATGAGCTGCAAGCTGGGAAAAAAGCGTTGACCAGCAGCAAAGAGCAAGTGCAGAAACATTCCCATGAGCTCAGGTGGGGCATGGGCATGTGTCTGTATGTCTGTGTCTGTGTATGTCTGTGTGTGTCTGTGTGTGTGTCTGTGTGCATGTGTGTCTGTCTGTGTGCATCTGTGTGCATGTGTGTACATGTGTGTCATTGTGCATGTGTGTCTGTGTGTGTCAGTGTGCAGTGTGTCTGTGTGTCAGTGTGTGTCTGCGTGCTTGTCTGTCTGCTGTGTGTGTCAGTGTGCATGTGAGTCTGTGTCAGTGTGTGTCTGTGTGCATGTGTCTGTCTGTTTGCATGTGGCAAGTGTGTCTGTGTTTGTGTGTGTCAGTGTGTCTGTGTGCATGTGTGTCTGTGTCTGCGTGCATGTGTGTGTACATGTGTGTCAGTGTGCGTGTGTGTCTGTGTGTGTGTGTGTCTGTGTGTGTCTGTGTGCATGTGTGTCTGTCTGTGTGTGTCAATGTGCGGTGTTTCTGTGTGTCAGTGTGTGTCTGCGTGCATGTCTGTCTGCTGTGTGTGTCAGTGTGCATGTGAGTCTGTGTATGTGTGTGTCAGTGTGTGTATGTGTGTGTCAGTGTGTGTCTGCGTGCATGTCTGTCTGCTGTGTGTGTCAGTGTGCGTGTGTGTCTGTGTCTGTGTCTATGTGTGTGTCTGTGTGCATGTGTGCCTGTCTGTGTGCATCTGTGTGCATGTGTGTGTCTCTGCGTGTCTGTGTACATGTGTGTCATTGTGCATGTGTGTCTGTCTGTGTGTGTCTGTGTGTGTGTCTGCGTGCATGTCTGTCTGCTGTGTGTGTCAGTGTGCGGTGTGTCTGTGTGTCAGTGTATGTCTGCGTGCATGTGTGTCTGTCTGTGTGTGTCTGTGTGTGTGTCTGCGTGCATGTCTGTCTGCTGTGTGTGTCAGTGTGCGGTGTGTCTGTGTGTCAGCATGTGTCTGTGTGCATGTGTGTCTGTCTGTGTGTGTCATTGTGCATGTGTGTCTGTCTGTGTGTGTCAGTGTGCGGTGTGTCTGTGTCTGTGTGTCAGTGTGTGTCTATGTGTGTGTCAGTGTGTCTGTGTGCATGTGTGCCTGTCTGTGTCAGTGTGCATGTGAGTCTGTGTATGTGTGTGTCAGTGTGTGTCAGTGTGTGTATGTGTGTGTCAGTGTGTGTCTGTGTGCATGTGTGTCTGTCTGTGTGTGTCAGTGTGCGTGTGTGTCTGTGTATGTGTCTGTCAGTGTGTGTCTGTGTGCATGTGTGCCTGTCTGTGTGTCTGTCTCTGTGTATCTGTGTGTGTGTCTATCTCTGCATGTGTCTGTGTGCATTTGTGTCTGTGTGTGTGTCTGTGTTTGGGTGCGTGTGTGTGTGATACACGCATGCAGGAGTGTCTCGTACACACCTCACCTGGGACTGGCAGTGCTGCTCACCCTGAACCACAGGAGGCCCAGCTGGGCGCCCCCACTGTGCCTGCACCCCAATTCAGCTGCTGCTGCTGCCCCCAACACCCCCACTGCGGGAACAGCTCTGCCATAGGTCACGCCGCTCCGGGAAGAGAAAAGAATCGTGCTCTGAATTGTTGTGGAAAGTGTTTACTCAAAATCTTATTAAGGTTTATTTTTAGAGCCTGGTCTGCTGGCCTCAGCGCCGGAGACGAATCCTAGGGGGTCTCTGCTCTGCTGACCTTTAAGGCTTCAAGATGGAGACGCGAAGGCGCTGGGAGGCGGACCTGGGCCCTGGGCGCAGGGGCTGGCCATGGACACACCCAGCGACGCCAGGATGGGGGACTCCTTCCTAGGGAGGCTGGCACTGCCTGTCCCTCGCCCAGGCCCAGAGGGGCCACAAGGAGTCTCTGACTGTGCGCCCCTCCCCCCACCTCCAGCTAACGGGGCCCCTGGAAGGTCTCCTGAGGGCACAGTTACTGGGCAGTCCTGCCCACCAGGCACTGTGCTGGGGTCTGGTGATACTGTAGCTCATTTCACTCCCACCATGATCCTATTACTACCCCATTTTACAATTAAACACCCTTTGCCGGGCACGGTGGCTCGCGCCTGTAAGTTTCAGCCTATGAAGCGGCCGGGGCCAGGGATCCTGGTTCAAGTCCCGCCTGGGGCCCGTAGCAAGAGCAAGACCTAGTCCCAAAAAAATAGCTTGGCGTGGTGGTACGCACCTGTAATCCCAGCTACCTGGGAAGCTGAGGCTGGGGATCGCTTGAGTCTGAGGTACCCCGGGCAACGAGAGCCTGCGGTTCCATGGGCAAAAAGAGCGAGACCTTGTCTCAAAAAACAAAAAAACAATTAAACACCCTTCTCACCTCCCCTTTCCCCTCCCCTCTCCTCATCCCCCCCTACTCTACCTCCCCCACACAGAGGCTTAAGCTTAAGTCATTCATCTAGTCACAGGGCTTTCTGGTAGTCTTCCCCATCCAAGAGTCTGAGCTGGGGGCACCCTGCTTAGTAGAGGAGGATATGGGGGTGGTCACACCCTGGGAAGATCGTAGCAGCTGAGGAGGGAGAAGGGCACAGGTGTGGTGTGGGAGGAGGTGTGCCTGTGAGGAGCACTGTGCAGGCAGGCTAGGCTCAGAGTCAGTGCCCAGAACTGGCTCCCCTGCCAGGCTGCAGAGCCTACCCCTCCACCCCCCTCCACACCCCTTGCAAGCTGACTTCTCTCCCAGGAGCCCAGCAGCAGTTGATGGACTCCACATTGCCACGGGTTATACCAGGGCTCTCCAGCCCCAGGGCTCCCCACTTTGCAGGGAAACAGGAAGGCACTGAGTGGAATTCACAAAGACCTAGAGGGGAGGTGGAGGTGGTCTGGAGAGAAATGATGTGGCTTCTAGTTTGGGACCAGGTGTGTCATTGTCTCCTGTTTAAGATTGCAGATTTCAAGGAAGGAATGCTCAAATATGAGAATGGTCTTAATTAGAATTTCCTTTCAGAAAGATTCAAGGGAGAGGAAGAAGTGAAACAGGTATTTTTTCTTTGTAATGTAATAATTCAGGAGCTGTTCCTGGAAGGTGGGAAAACAGAAAGAATATATAAAGAGGTTTGAAACAAAGAGAGGGAGAAAAAAGGAAAAGATGGGAATGGAGATTGAGATTTAAGTTTGTTTTCGGCCATTTTGTAGGATGGAGATGTGAGCCATGTGAGCTTGGCTATGTGGACAAGGCCTGTAGCCTTTGGCTGGCCCGGGCTAGCCGCATGTGTGCTAAAGGCAGTTAAGAAGTTTGCAGATTTGAACTCCGGGTTGGAGTTTGTTTTGTTGAGTTTAACTTGTGTCTGCGAGAGGCCATGCAAAAGTCAGGCCTGAAAAAAAAGTGAACTTTGCTGGGTCCAGTACCATGAAGTTTCTTCTACTACCTGGAGGAAGATGACAAGAAGACGGCATGGAAGAGAAGGAGCACACCAAAGGAAGATGTCTTCCAGCATCTGCAGATGAACTCTGACTGACTGGACATTGGTGAGATGATCAGGACTGAGAGACTGAGGATTTTTGGACAATCTGGGG
Source organism: Uropsilus gracilis (assembly GCA_004024945.1). Lineage (NCBI taxonomy): Eukaryota > Metazoa > Chordata > Mammalia > Eulipotyphla > Talpidae > Uropsilus > Uropsilus gracilis. The sequence goes on from PVHY01008226.1 coordinate 61,694, forward strand.
AAAGGACTTTGGACAATGTTGAGAAAGATTTGGGACGATGTTAACGTAATTGGAGTTTTACTTACATGTTTCTTTTGTAGTAATTAGGAAATCACTTTGTTAGAAATAAATTAGTCTAAGCTGGGTACGGTGGCTCATGCCTTTAAGCTTCAGCCTGTGAAGCGGCTGGGGCTAGGGATCACAGTTCGAGTACTGCTCAGGGCAACACTGCAAGACCTAGTCCCCAAAAAATAACTAGGTGTGGTGGTGTGCGCCTGTAATCCCAGCTACCTGAGAGGCTGAGACTGGGGATTGCTTGAGCCTGTGGTACTATGGGCAATGGAGCCTACAGTTCCAAGGACAGAAATAGGGAGACCTAGTCTCAAAAAAAAAAAAAATTAGTCTGCACTGATAGTCTTGCTTTGACTTGGTATTTTGGTTGAGAAGGCTAGGAATGGTGGAAAGAATCCACGAAGTCTAAAAGGGTAAATTGAGGCAAACTAGTCTAAAGTTTAAACTGTGTTTCTAAGTTTTCCTTTTTAGGTCTGAAAGGGGAAGAGAGAGCTGAGAGAAGCTGGTAGCTGATGTTTGCATCCCAATGGTAGAGGTGAACAGTGAAAATACTAATTAGCTGTTTGTAGCCTGCTTCCTAGGGAGAGAAGCAGGCATAGATGTGTTTAAGTCAAAGTTTTTTTCTTTTTACCCTATTTCAATGCTACATCCACCTGGCACACCTGGCACGGGGTGGGGGTGAGGTGAGGTGTGGGGGTGAGGGGAGGGGAGGTGGGGGCCCTAGGGGTGTAGTGGGAGGCTGAAATTCAGTCTCCAGTCCTGGCGTGACCCCAGAGACTCCCGATACTGTCCTTCCTTTGGCTCAAAAACTGCTTCTTAATCAAACGTTTGCAGCTTCTCCCTGCAGCTCGCTCCAGCCAGCCAAGAAACAAGCAACCCCCCTCTGCAAGGCAGGGCCCTAAAGCTTGGAGCATGAAGGTAGGGAACAGTGGCTTGGAGCAGCCAAGGTAGGGGTGGGGGGGTGGGGGGGGGAGGGCGGGGGGGTGGGGGGGCCAAGACCACTAAAAGCTGCCACTGTGTTGAGAGCCACTGGGAGCGTGTGCGCACGCAAGGACACAGCTACACCCAGCCAGCCTGAC
>PVHY01008227.1:0-62830 GCA_004024945.1 Uropsilus gracilis
GAACCGCAGGCTCACGTTGCCCGGGGTACCACAGACTCAAGCAATCCCCAGCCTCAGCTTCCCAGGTAGCTGGGATTACAGGCGTGCGCCACCACACCCAGCTATTTTTTGGAACTAGGTCTCACTACGGGCCCCAGGTGGGACTCAAACCGGGATCCCTAGCCCCGGCCGCTTCATAGGCTGAAGCTTACAGGCACGAGTCACCGTGCCCGGCCCCCACAATCAGTTATTTCAGTAGTCTGTATATTTGGATTCTTCAAAATCCTACTTATTTTTTCACTTAAAGGGCAATTGAGCAATGTCTTCTTATTATGGAGAAACCCTCACACCTAATGCACTGAAAGGGGACTCCAGCTGCAATTTTCCCATCTGTGCCAAATCTCTTAGATTTGAAAGTCAACTTTCCGTTGCTTCAGCCTTTGCTTGTCATTTCCTCAGAGAGTGACATGGGGTTACCAGGAAACAGGCAGTAAAAAGGTTAGTAGGAGAGCAGCCAGATGAACTGCAGTTGGGGAAGACAACATGGACAGTCATTTTTGATCCTGATGTAAAAGTAGCATAAAGGAACAAAACTGGGAAGAAAGGAGTGACAGATGAAGGACTGCAACATTTCGAAGGGCAAGGCTAGACACAGAAAAGTTGGGGTAGGAAACAGTATGCTGTAGGTAAGACCAAAAACAAAACAGAAAACCCCAAACCTCTTCTGAATGATTTCAGCAATAATGGAATATTAGCCTTTTCTGCCTTCCACACTTCTTTGGTAGCACCTCGTTTTATAGCCTAAGGAGTGGGTGCCCATGACAAGTCTCCCCAATTTATAGACAAAGAAACTAAGGCTAAGAGTAACTGTAGGAAGGTGTCTGATGATAGATGAGGTACTATATGAGACCTGTTTTTAGATCTGCTGCTAAACACTTTCTGCCCTCCCTGTCTCCCTGTCTCCCTTGATAGTCAGAGAAACTATTTCCTAAGAATTTTCTTGCCTTTACAAGTGTTTTCAAAGATCAGGTTCTAGCACTTGGAGGAATACAGGTTATGATTTCTTATACAGGGGCTTTTACCCTATAGATGTAGACAGAGGCTATTTATATTATAGAATCCACGTGTGTTATGAATGTGCTCCTGCCACTTACATGTGTTCTGAACCCCATTTTTTTCACTTATGAAAAACTACAAATACAAAATTCCGTTACCTTCATTCCTGTAGCAGGTATCATGCTTTTTTGTTCAACCATAACTCAAGAAATTCCTAAGAGCTAGGGCATGGAAAGATACATTGTAGCTCTCTACCAAGTGGGGCAGTCTGAAGAACAGTCCCCTTGGTTTCTCCTCTCCTGAAATCCAGTTCCCAAATGTAATGTAGTTCTTTTGCATTTGCTCACGGTCCACACGAGTTCTCCTGAATTAGTCTTATGTGTGGAATCTAGCACAGTGCCTGTAAACTGCTCAGTCTGTTCGGCAGTTAACACTCCACCTTCAGCTGGGTCCTCCACAGTTCCAACTCTCCGAGAGCGCACAGGCCAAGCAGTCAAAGCCTTGGCCCAGGGCCTTGCCCCTGGAATCTGAGCAATACTGTGTTTTTGTTTGTTTTGAGACTAGGTCTCGCTATTTTTGCCCACGAAACTGCAGGCTCACGTTGCCTGGGGTACCACGGACTCAAGCAATCCCCAGCCTCAGCTTCCCAGGTAGCTGGGATTACAGGCGTGCGCCACCGCACCCAGCTATTTTTGGGGACTAGGTCTTGCTGTGTTGCCCCAAGCAGGACTTGAATGGCGGTCCCTAGCCCCAGCTGCTTCATAGGGTGAAGCTTACAGGCACAAGCCACCGTGCCCAGCAATACTGTTTTTGATTAATAAAATCAATGTTTTATTCACATAAATGTAATTATTAACTGGGTCTTATATAATTGCCTTGAAGATCTCCTCCCCTAAAATCCAGCCATTTGTTGCAATGCCATTTCAATGTTCTCAGACGATGGAGGTTCGTTTTCTTCCTTCCCCCCGTCCCATCAGAAAGTGTGAGGGCCCTCTCCTGGAACATGGCCTCTCATACACTGGGCTGAGAACATTAACCAACCTAAGATGTCTCATATCCTCTAGAAATGTCCCCATGGACACAAAGACTGACTAACCAAGCAGCCACATGATCCTTCTTTCCAACTCATTTATTGGGTGTTCCCATTGCATATGGCCTGAAGAGGGTTAAAAATGTCGTGTTGGACACATACATTCATCTTCACTAAGGAGAGAAGCTGATGTCAGGGGAAACATTGCAAACACATTGCAGGACCCACCCCACTGATGCAGTTCTTACTGCAGTAATTATTCTAACTTATATAAGAACAACTTACTATTTACATATTGATTACTGTGCAATCTTGCTTTCCCAAATGCTGTTTTAAGAATAGGGGAAAAGCAATGAAACCATAAAGTAAGGAATCGTAGTACAGATCCCAGGCCCCAAATAACAATCTAAGGAATCCTCTATCTTCACTCTCAGAGATAGATTGCATCCTCTGCATCCTAGCAGTCTGGGCAGTCACATTTGTGAGCACAAGAAATCAGAAGGGCCTCCCAGACCTGAGGTTACAGATAAGATCATAGAGATAGTTCTCAATAAAATTTGGTTAAAAATATGAACCTAAAGATTCATGTACTTATGAATGTATGAATGTCCATGTCAATTCTGGAATAAGTCTTATGTAAAATAGTTCTCTTCGCTCTTACCCTTCTTGTCATTGTAGAAACAAAGTACACATATCAATTGAGCAAAACTCTGCAGGCTGAGGTTCACTTATTTAACTTTTCAAAGGGCCTCAGTTTTCCTTCCTCAGTTAAGGACACATGTGACAGGAGTTGAGATGCAGGCCAGAGATGTACATAGCTACACTTTTCTCACTAACTTGCATTTGTAACTGTTAGGGAAGGCTGGTCAGTAGAAACCCTACCCTCCCACAGATGGACTGCTTTTTGGTATGGGTGAAAATGTTTAAGTAGAAGTCCCGCTGCACACTTACCCTTTTCTTCTGGGAAAAGTTTGTAGTCTTCCTAGTTGCAAAATCAAGACAATCACAGTTGCACATTTTCCCAAATCTTTGGCTGTATTGCAATGGTTGTTTCATTTTGTAATCTCCAGCTAAACATTTCCTAACCATGGGTTAACAATATAGTTACTGACTGGTTTCTTTTAACAGTATTTATCCAACATAACAAAATAAACTGCAATTTGTTATACTTTTTTTTACAAAACATTTTATAAATATTTTTACAAAATGTATACAAAGCAATTTCAAGTGGGACACACTATACAAATGAAGGTATTTAAGCAAATAAAGCCCACACCGCACTGACAGTGAGTGACGCGTCCTCTTTAGGTCAAGTCAGTCTGTAAGGCCTCCCTAATCTAACACAGTCTGCTAAATTCTTCAGAGCTAAAATAGTTCTCTTTTCGTAATTGCCAGTTTAAAGTTTGCTTTAGCTTTAGGCAGTACTTAAGGACACAGAAAATCAAATGCTTAATAACAAATTCACACTTTCCCACAACAACAGAAAAAAAATAAACAAAATGATTTTTGTTACTGTGTACAAGTAGTTCTAAAACCGAACTTTGACCGGTGAACCTGAACAACTGAATCCTGGCCTTCGAGGCCGAGCTGTCTTACCCTTCACCAGCGGGGGCTCGACACGTGAGTTATGACCCACGTGCGCTTAACCTGATCACAGGAGTAAAACACATTTCATAATCTTCATTTGTCATTATCTAGAATTTTTCCTTTCCATAAAAAGCAAACTTACATACAAGGACACAAAAAATTTACAAGTTTAATTTTGGTAAATTAGGCTCTCCATTTGCTAGACAAGAGTCTGGGCTTTAAAACCCTTTAAGATGGTATATAACAGCCAGGATTGGGGTAGCAGAGCAGTATAGGGAAAAAGGGGTATAAATCTACATGAAGCTTATCTTGTTGCTTAAGAATTCCATTGATTAGCAGTAATTGATGTAATTCATCAGTAGCCTCTGTGAAGGTTTCCAGGTATAAAGTTCCACAATGAGAACAATTTGATCAGGAGGGACCATTTTTAAATCTTGCTAGGAATTTAGGGGAGCATGAGCCCTAAGAGAAGAGCCTATAGTCATGGGATTCAGGGCAGGGTGATACCCCAGGGCTGCCCAAACAGAAAGTTCCAACTGGCAATACCAACTTATCTTTCTAATATGTTACAATACAGGAAAAGGGGAAATCTGCAACTTGGATATTGGCACAAATGAGGAAAAAATGGTAACCCGAAAATGGCCCAGATTTTCCAATTTCTATTGGCAGGTGGTGGGGTGGGGAGAAGATCCTTTCCTTTTTCTAAGACTGGCTGTCTTGCAGGGTTTCTCTGTGTGGTAGGATGAGGGGCAAGGAGAGTATAGGTCTGTTGCTGCTGTTTTCTCCTAATAATCAGAAGCTTTCCTTTCCATCACAGGCCAGTCTGGAAAAGAAATGCCCAACATGATGATAATGGAGGGGAGGGGAAGGGAGAGGTCATCCCCATCCTGGGGACAGTCCGAAGCAGATCCTGGCAAGGTATTAGAGTGGAGACCAGTGGGTGCACCTCGAAAGCCAGAGAGATAAACCAAACAAATAGGAATGTGCATGCACATGGGGGGAGGGTGAATGTGTACACACTGTAACGGCAACAACCTCTGGCTCTGAACAGCTCAGGGATGCGCATGTTGCGTGGAGAGAGTACATAGCAAATACTGTTACGGAGCTTTGCTAATGATGAGATAATTGATAGTAACGGTGACATGAAGAATTAAAGTCACAACAGAAACGGGGTGGCCGGGGCAGAGATACAAGAAAGGGTAACAGGTGAAGCTTCCTGAAATATAAATAAATAAAGCAACTTCATGTTCACTAACATGAACACAGGCCAAGCACAGACCATGACAGGGCATATCCTTTGGCTTTCTCTCAAGTGGGAACCCCAGGTCTCAGATTTCTTCTCTCAGTGGTGGGCTGGCTGGTTACTTTGGTTTGTCTGTCTTTTGGTAGTGAGGGCTGCCGGGGGCGACTACTGTTATCAGACAACAAGAAGCATAAACAAGGCCAAAGTCCCTTACAGTTTAAACTGAAAAGTTACAACACAGTTTTCAAATGAAAGTGCTTTTGATGCTTGGCTATTTGTTGTGGGAGAGGGCGCAAAGAGAGGTTAAGTGAAATAAAACCCAGCAACAAACAAAAATATACATCGTATGTTGACTATACCCAATTATAAAAAGCAAAACTCTTGTTTTTTTCTCAATAGTTAACATATATATGCTTTTACATATATACATATTATACTCCTCATGGCTCTGTCCCGGCCTCCCCTGTACACTGTGCCACTTAACTGGTTTCCATTTTCCTTTATTCAGCCTGATGGAACTGTCTCGAGTCGTGCCGTTGCAACTACGAGCAGAGCGTTCCCTAGATGAAATTCAACACAAATAGGCTGAAGAGCATGAGGTCTTGCTCCAGAAACCTTGGACAAGCACTTGAATGATGAACAAGGAAGCCCTGCAAATGCCCTGCTTGTGCACTGCAGGCTGCTCACACCAGGGCGCCGGGTCCCGGGCAGAGCAGCCCGCAACTTACTGCTCGGAGGTGGCTGAGCAGGGAGAACCATGTGGTCTCCCTTCCAACAACAACAGAAAGACACCGAAAGCCACAATCTGGAGGTGCAGTGGGACATTCTTTACAGAGTAGCTGCTATCAGTCCTGTTTGATTTTCTTTAATAAGTCTGTTCTTTGCAAATGACTTATGATTGTCAAATTTTACCCAGGGCCAAGTGTACTGTGATCTCATTGAGTTACGGTGCTCTTAAAAAAAAAAAGAAAGAAAAAGAAAACCTGAAAACAAATAAACAAATAGAAAAATGACTCTAAGCGCTTTCATAGACACTTGAAATGTGTAGGGCCTACCAGACTGCTTTCTAATAAGAATTAATTTTACTCAAGGATCTCCCTGTAACCACGACGAGTATTGCTCTTAAACAAACAATGGGGTTGAGATTAAAAAGAATAACCTGTGATGAAAGATCAAGCAGGCTGGAGACAGGAGACCGATTCCATTTGCTTTTGCCAGGAAAGAATGTAACTTGTCCGGGGTGGGGGTCTCAGGGTCAGGGTGGGGGGAAGGACTGCTGCTATTAACACTCTAGGATACTATTTACAGCTGCTTCTAAAATGGAGTCAGTTTCTACAACGCCTTCACTGTGGTCCGGGATGAACTTTTCCAGGCAGTTTTCCTGCGAAGCCATTGGAGAAAAGTTGGGGAAATCTAACTCAACAGAACCACTAACCGTGGGGTCACTCTGGGGCTGCCGCCCAGCCTTTTTGAGTTCCAAGATGTTCTTAAAGGTCGTTTCCAAACTCTTAGTGAGCTGCAGATCAGGCTGGGGCTCGCCCGACCCTTTCATGATGTCTGTGTGTAAAACTTCATTCTTTGGAGAATTCCTCAGAGCTTTGTCCTGGAAGGAATTGTTACACGTCACCTCCAAGTGAGAATCGGTGAGGATGCTTGAGAGTTTGCTCTCAGTACTGTGATCTGGTCTGGCCGAGGTTTTCCGGGGGCCGTCAGGGCCGGGAGAGCACTCGCCGGCCTTCGCCGAGTCTCTCCGGCTGTTTTTTTCTTCAGACGTGTTCCGGTACTGAACTAAGCCCACTTTGTCGAATTTCGGTGCTCTGCCAAGGCATTCCATTTTTTTAGAAATGTTTCCTTCCGCGGAGACCACGATGTGATTAGGCACTGGATGAAATTGGTCATGATTCGTTGGTTCGGCCGTGCCTGGTTTGGCTCGGTCTCTGCTTTGGGCCTTGGCGGTCAGATGGAGAGAACCAGTTGTTTTACTGCCGTGCTGGTCACTCCTGCCAGACTGTGTCTCATGAGCAGCTTTATCGCGTTTGACAGAACAACAGAAATCAGCCTGAAAACCCTCTGGAAATGGGAATAAAAAGAACATCAACAAATGAACATGAGTAAGGACAACACAGACCCTCAGTGAGTTGGGTGCAACCCCAACCCCTGCCTCCCTGCCCAGGAAAACCAGATGCACAGTCCTGAGGGCGTCCCCTCTAAAGGCAACCCAGGCCATGGAGTAAATCTCCTTGGAAGGGTAGCAGCTGGATGACAAACAGGAAAACCCATTTGGCAAAACGGGCACTTTGTCTTGACCTCTTGCTCTCTCTTATTTTTAATCAGTTTTTTAAATTAATGATTACTTTGAAACAACCTGAAAACAGAAATGAGATGCTAGTATCAACCTGGTTTCTTCCTTAGAACAAGCGGCCCTAACGAGCTTTGCAGGGTTGGGGGTGATATGAAGTTGGCCATTCTCTCTGAGCACTGGTGCTTCCATCCTTCTAGATGTGTGAGGGGAACTGACACAGCAAGCTGGACTTCCAGCACAAAGTGGCCACCAAGGATCTTCACTGACATCTACTTGGAAGGACAGTGGGTACACAGGGAGAGTGGGGTACAGAGGCACTGTTGTCTATGCAAGCACTAAATAGTGCCAAACTTGAAAAGCCAAGGATGACAAGAAATGTTCCTGGGAACCTAGGGGACTGCGGGTCCAGGGAGGAGGGCAGATCAACCTTATATGATGGCAGGAAAAACTGGATGGAGACTATTTTGGTCATAGTCATGGTGGTAATCATGATGGATGGAGTGCACTCAGAAGCCCACTAATAAAGCTTTGCACCTGATGGTGAAATACTATTATTTTTTTATTTTTTGAGACTAGGTCTCACTCTTTTGCCCATGGAACCGCAGGCTCACGTTCCCCGGGGTAATGTGGACTCAAGCAATCCCCAGCCTCAGCTTCCCAGGTAGCTGGGATTACAGGCACGTGCCACCATGCCCAGCTATTTTTTGGGACTAGGTCTTGCTGTGTTGCCCCAAGCAGGACTGGAACCAGGATCCCTAGCCCCAGTTGCTTCATAGGCTGAAACTTACAGGCATAAGCCACCATGACCGGCTATGATATACTATTATAAAGCAGTGTAACTGCCATACAAATGTATCTGAAAATTAAATTAAAATTTTGTTAAGGAACAGATAAGTGTTAACTCTGGAGATAATAAAAATGAAAAAGGAATTTTTTTTTTTTTTTTTTTGAGACTAGGTCTTGCTATTTTTGCCCACGGAACCACAGGCTCATGTTGCCCGGGGTACCACAGACTCAAGCAATCCCCAGTCTCAGTTTTCTAGGTAACTGGGATTACAGACGTGCACCACCACGCCCAGCTATTTTTTGGGACTAGGTCTCGCTGTGTTGCCCCAAGTGGGACTCAAACCGTGATCCCTAGCCCCAGTCACTTCATAGGCTGAAGCTTACAGACATGCGCCACCATGCCCGGCTTTGAAAAAGGATTTTTGATGCCATCTATATAATCACAAACATGAATTTGTTCACCAAATCCCAAAATGTGAGCTCTAGGGGGATACAGCTTGGAATCACTTGAGTCTGCGGGTTCGAGACTACCCCAGGCAATACAGAGGACCTAGTCTCTAAAAAAAGATGATCTCATCCAACAAGTACTGGTTATGAGAGGGAAGGATGTAGTACATCTCTGTCCAAGTTACATTCACTTCAGAGGGGTGTGCAGCAAAGTAAGAACTGAGTCACAAGCCTAAAAGGCAACAGGAGATTTTAGGGTCTTAAAAGGGGTGAGGCCAGGCATGCCTGTAAGCGGCAGCCTAGGAAGTCGTGGCTGGGGTCAGGGATCGCAGTTCGAGTCCTGTTGGGGGCACGTAGTGAGACCTAGTCTCAAAAAACAGCTGGGTGTGGTGGCGCATGCCTGTAATCCCAGCTACCTGGGAAGCTGAGGCTGGGGATTGCTTGAGTCTATGGTACCCTGGGCAACGTGAACCTGTGGTTCTTCCACAGGGAAAAATAGCGAGAGCTAGTCTTAAAAAAAAAAGGAGGGGGGTGAAATATAGCATATACTAAAGTCTCCTTTTCTGGAAACCTGAGGATTCTCCTAGGTACAGAGCATTTCTTTCAGACTCTACCTTTTATTTTATTTATTTTTATTTTATTTTATTTTTGGGACTAGGTCTCGCTATTTTTGCCTGTGGAACCGCAGGCTCTCGTTGCCCGGGGTACCACAGACTCAAGCAATCCCCAGCCTCAGCTTCCCAGGAAGCTGGGATTAGAGACGCGCACAACCACGCCCAGCTATTTTTTCGGAATTAGGTCTCACTACGGGTCCCAGGCGTCGGGACTTGAACAGTGATCCCTAGCCCCAGCCACTTCATAGGCTGAAGCTTACAGGCACAAGCCACTGTGCCCAGCCTAGACTCTACCTTTTAAATTGAGGGTAAGGAGCATATATTCCCTGGAGTTTCTTGAGCAAATCTCAAACAAATATGCAAGTAGCAGGAAGAACTTTTAGGGAACAGAAGTAAAATCATGGGAAAGCAATGGTTGAATACGCAGGGGAATGAATTAGTTAAACTGACAAGTAAATGAAATATTTGTTAAATTTTTGAAGACATGATAAAAAAAAACTTCAGATGTGTTCAACAGAAGAAAGTTGTAAGACAAAATTATATATATCTAGGAAATGATAATATGAATTAGAACTGTGTATGAGGATGCATGCAAATGGGGCTAGAATTGGAAGAAAACATGGAGTAAAAAGAACATTTCTTGCTTAGAATGTGAAAATATAAGCAAAATCCACAGGCTATGAATTGTTACTATGTTATATGATTAAAAAAAAAAACTAGTAAAGGATTCATTTTTAAAAGGGAGAATGTGGGTTAAATCTAATATGTATCCAAGTGGCAGAAGAGTGATGGGATGAAAGAAAAGTACATAAATGGAATACTACAATGAGCAGATGTGGACAGGAATTGTTTTACTCTTTTGTTCCCTTTAACAATGCCTTGCACAGAGGAAGACACGCAATCCTTGCATTTAACTACTTCTGGAAACGCTTCTAAGTTAATTTGGTTCTCAAAAACTAGAAAAAGAGAAAGAATTGAGTTTATTTTTTTTAATTAATTAATTTTTTTTTTTGGAGACTAGGTCTTGCTATTTTTGCCTGTGAAACCGCAGACTCACGTTGCCCGGGGTACCACAGACTCAAGCAATCCCCAGCCTCAGCTTCTCAGGTAGCTGGGATTACAGGTGTGCGCCACCACACCCAGCTATTTTTTTGGGATTAGTTCTCGCTATGTGCCCCCAGTGGGGCTGGAACCGCGATCCCTGGCCCCGGCCGTGGCTTCCTAGGCTGCCACCTACAGTCATGCGCCACCATGCCCAGCCAGAATTTTAAGTTTACGGTGGGAAAAATTAATCACCTAACTGAACATAAATTTTCAGTTTGAATTTTGTAGACTAGACCTTCACAGAATATATAGACACTGTTTTCAATTCTATTTTGTTTTTGCCCCTCAAGTCATGTTCCACCAAAGGCTGGTTCAGACAGGCGCCCAAAAGCTTGTGGCGGTGGTAGACATGCTCTTCGACTTTGTACTGATAGTTCTGATATTTCTTACCAGGGTCCACAAGTGCCAGACGCTTGTCCCGGGACAGAGAAGCTCTTTCCTCCTGGTTGAACATTCTGTCGATCATTACCATCTCCGCAGAGGGATTGATCCGCTGAAAACAAGAGAGCCCGGTCACCTCTATTCCTTTTAACTAGCACAAACACTTCGTTATATTTTTGGAATACATGGAATAATCAGAAATGAGCAGTTGGTATGGAGGTTCTGGCATATTCCATTTAGTTCCATTTATCCTTGTAACAACATTGAATGAATTTTTTGAAATTCTACTTTTAAACTTTGGCACAAATCCAAAAGATACGGGGGGGGGGATATGAAAAGCAAGCTCCTCTTTTTTGCCTCCCTTATGCATGGTCTCTCCCACCTACCCAGAGTCTCCCTGGAGCACCTAGAGGTCTGGCACTCTAGAGATGCTTTATATGGACACACAGGAATTTATATTCTTCTTTCTTTACTTACTTTTGTATACAAATGGTTGCAACTATGTACACTGTTCTGTACTTTCCTTATATCCCCCTTGGCTTAATAAAATGTTAGAAATAATTTCATTAGGCTGACCTTTTATTTTATAATCTGCTAAACGTCCATTATGCTTTTGGACTTCTCTTAAAATTATTTTTTTCTGGAGAGAAACAACTCAAACTGTATTTCTTTTTTTAAATTAATGATTTATTTACATACACATATATTTCACATCATTGTAATCCCCAGGGGTCCTCCCCCCAGTTGTGTACTTTTGTTTGGTTATTCATATATTAGTGAAACCATTTGGTTTTTGTCTTTTTCCTTCTGACTTGTTTCTGCCAATATATGATTTCTTCTAGATATATCCACGTTACCATAAAATCATCAAATTTGTCATTTTCAATTGAGGCGTAATATTCCATTGTGTATATATACCACATCTTTTTCGTCTTAAATTGTATTTCTTAGTCTTTTTTAAACTTGAAAATCAGGGCAGATATAAGATAATTTGGCCAAATAAGTGGTCCTTTCCTTGAAAATATGAGTATTTTTAATAGCTTAGAGTTTTATTTCAGAAATAGTTGTTAATATAAGAACAACCATTTCAGACTTTGGAGGCAAGATTTTAAGTATATACTATATATACTTAAGTAAACAGAAACACACAAACATCCATACTTAGAATATATTGTATATGTATATTATGTAAGTCAATCAATCTCCCATTTTTAAATTGGTCTCTATTTAGTAAGAGACCAATTTTACACAACTAGTAAAGAGCAAAGAATAGGGTTTGAGAGAATGGAAGGGGCATCAGAGGGAAGAGGGAGGGGGAGGTATTAAAAAAAAAAAAAGACCAATTTTAGTAGGTTAAGCCTACATGGCTTTAGAACTGCTTCTAAAACCTCAAATAGGTTTTCATCTTTCCATCATTTCCTGAGATATCTATTCCTTTTTCTAATTAACTGGTGTTTTAGAGCTAATTCTAGTTTCTATTTGGGATGATGAAAATATTCCGGAAAAAGAGAATGGTGATGGTTGCATGACCTCATGAATCTACTACACACCATAAGTTTTATATCTTTAACTTAAGGTGAGTTCTAGGACATGTAAATGATTTCATAATTAAAAAGAGGAACAAAACTTAACACTAACATTTGTCACACCCTAGTCACTCAGATGTTACTCTGAACAATTTTCACCCCAGTTCTTTCTGGCTGACAGGAGCAGATAAGCATCAGTGTGTCACAGGACCCTGGCCTGTATCCCAGCTCTCTGGGAGACTCACTGGCTAGATGATGTTGGGTAACTACCCAAGACCTACTTTCCTCATCTGGAACCAAGAAAATAATACAACCAGTTAGGTGTGATAAATCATATAAACACTATAATTCATAGCAGCAAATGTTATTTTGTTTTTACAATCTTAAATATCCCTGCCTTGTAAATTATGTGGGGAAAATAACTCCTTAAAGTCTTCTCTCTGAATCAGGAGCTGTGCAATGTGAGGTTTTCAGAAAATGAGAGTGCTGGAGTGGAACTTTACCATGGCGTCTTCCAGGAGCAGGCATCTGTATTTGTTAAGCATAGCTTGGGTCCTTTTTAGGAGCTGAGTGGCAACTGTTTCAAATTCATTGTCCACTTTAAAAAAAAAGAGAGAGAGAGAGAAAATAGTAAAAGAGTGGAAATCATCTACTAGGTCTTTTCTTTCTTAGGACTGAAAATGATTCCATCTGGAAAAAATTTTTCCAATGAAAAAATATTCCATTATTTGAATGTCTTATTTGAGGTAATTTTCTCATTTTAGCTTTTCCTTGGTTAAACATTATGCTTCTGAACTGCTTTCCCTCACTACCCACTGTATCTGATCAGAGAAACTCATCTCCATGTTGGCTTATTTTAACTTTAATCAGGAAGTCAAAACCAGAATGTATCTAACATTACCCATAAAAGAAAGCCAGGAAATACAGATCAGTAACAAATACCAATGACTAGAGATGATCTAAGCCTCCCATGTGAACTGGGCAGAGCAGTTATGTACAGGCACAAACTGGTTCATGACATCTTGCAGGTCATGATCCTTCTGTGGCTCTGTACTTTGTTAATCTCCAAACATCTCACGTTTTCTGCTTCATTCTTCTTAGTCTTCCCATTCCTGTTTAATGCTGGATCTGGACCCCCATTCCCTGGACCTCCTAATAGGACTGCCCGTGTCTCACTGTACTCAGGTCAGAGACCTTGGCTGGGGGGCAAGGCTGGTAGCAGCTAAGGAGGGAGCAGAACAGTGGAGGGGTCTGATGGAGTCAATGTGGGGCAGAGGGTCTGGGGAGGAGGGGGCAGAACTAAGCACCATGGGAGAGGCAGTAGGGCCAGGCATCAGAATGTGCTCAGTTGTAGGTTGGGATAAGGGGTCATTCTGCCAATTTCTTAACATAAAGCTATGTCCTGGACTCACTCTGGCACCTCTCAGAGTGTTTCTGGGAACTAAAGCATCTGACTGAGTGATACAAGCGGTAGTGACTGCTAGGCACAGGCACCCTGCCTAAACAGATAGGCCAAACTGAACTACTCTATGAAGTAGCCAGCCCGGAGTTTTCCCTGTATGGAGTCGGCAGTTCAGACAGTATTGTGGGTTCACTACCTCCAAATCTGTCCATAAAATCCACTGACACCCTTTCACAGAATATTGAGATGAAGAAGTTACAACCCTAATTATGGACTAGGAAATTAAGCACATTGGGAACAGGTTAGGTGCTCAATTAAAGACAGCACCCTAGCTACCACCTGGGGGCTTCATGACTCTTGATCTACTGGGAGGGGTGACTGGGGCCTGAACAGCATGCTGGGGTTTCAGTCTATTTACCTTTCTTCAAGTCCTCCTCAGTGGGCATGGAGCCCTGGCACACGTGGTAGGAGAGCAGCCTCTGCACCGCATCACTTAGTGATCGGAACTGACTTTTATCTGGTGTCACAGCGTGGGCTTGGTCCCTCTGTAACTGCTGGAGAATGCTTCAAAAGAGGAAATGCCAATGTCAGTGTACAATCATGTTAAGATATAATCACAGTGGTCACTTGTATGCAAAGAAAATAAGACAGGTAAGGAACGTTATTATTCACAGGATCGCAGTTCTGTTTTTTCTTCAGTTTTGTACTTTGCACGGGATGGTAGATGCAGTGTTTGGTCTGACCATTTCCACAGGGGACTCAAATGATGATCCTGAGCCTAGAAGCAGCTACCTCACTCTAAGTATTTGTGTTCATGTGCTCATGGACTTACAGATCTTGGCATGCTGGATCACTTGGCCAAGTAAGCTTAGGTTAACACTTCTATCCAAAACAGGGGAATGTATCAAAAAGTCTCAGAGATCTTTAGGCCAATCAAAAGGGATGAGTTATGCTAAAATCACAGAGAACTACTTTCTACAAGAAAAGAGTAAACAGTAGGCACAAACTACATTTGATATATTTGTAGGTACTGCAGCAAGAGATTTTCAAGGTTTATTTTTAAAACATGAAATTATCATAATCTTACTCCTGTCTGTATTTACTGCCTAGAGAAATGTTCAAGAACAGTCATTTCCAAGGGTAACTTACAAAGCTCCTTTAGTTAGTTGCTTGGCAGCAGGCCTTTTCTGTCCTCCCGAATGACTGTCCACCTAAAGACAAAACACACTCCTGGTTACTCCCTTTTGCAGAAAAAATAAGCAGACCTAAAGATGACTGTGTTTCAAATATTTAACTCCCAACCAAGAGCGTATTCTCAGACTGAAGAATGAACCCGGCCGAAAAATAACACAAGTCTCCAGACCTGTGCGGCAGAGTCATACAGCATCAAGATTACAGAAAGAGGCACTGTCAGTTCTCAGAAGAACTCAGCTTGTACCTTGATGCCTGAGTCCTCATCAATTCCTTTGACAAATACATCCTCATTAGCATTACTGATATTTTAAAACATTTTCCCGATAAATAACTAACCTATATTATTGCACTAGTCGTAGGTATATACAAAATGATAATTTGAAATATATATATATATATTGCAAATGATTGGCAAGATAAGTACAGCTAACATTCATCACCATACATAGTTGCAAACACAAGCATCATTACATATTTGAATAAATATAACTGTGGCTACCAACTCCATGAACATCTAAATATCCAGCAGATTTGACTCAATTCACCTTGTCAGAGGTAAACAAGGGAAGAAACATTTTTGAGCACCATTATGTACAGTCCAGGGATGGGACCTGGTATGGCTTTTCTCTTATTTAGGAAACAAAAACACCAGATGTCAGAATCTGAAACCCAAACAGCTCCCTCACTGAGTATTCCAAGCAGGTCCAGACTGTAACAGTATCATTAAATTATTAATTGGCAAGTCTGATGAGCAGAAACTAACGCCTCTGTAAGCTGTAAGCAAACTTTCCCCCTTCTTTTTCAGATTAGCAGTTTAGGTCAAAAGATCATAGACACTGACTACCTATATTTCTCATTCTTGCTGCCGGAAAAAAAAACAACAACAAAGAACTAACACAACTCAAAGGAAGAGGTCTACTTCTGAACGCTAATGACTGATATGTGACAATAGACTGCATTTTTTGAATGCCAAGGATGCTGGTATATTATTATCATGAAGAAATAGTTGCATTGTATTGTGAGGAACAGCATAGACACACACAGTCGCCATAAAAACATGACATCATAAAGCCAAGCCTTCGGAACACTCTGCTGTGGGGCACCTGGGGTAGGGTGTTGAGTGTACAGAGGACACTGGGCAGGAACTACCAATTAGAGATACCGTAGCGGCCTGTGCTGCGAGCTGGGCTAGACTGAGGAAGGAGCTATGTGAGCTCTTCTACCTGCGCAGTCGGCTGGCCAGGAGATGATCCAACTACTTTTTCTTGCTGTGGTTGTGTGGTTCCTAAGGATCCCGGTAGAACTTTGCTTCCAGAATCTTGCCCTATTAGAATTAAGGCATAAGACAATGTTCAGCAGAAGCAAAAAATCAGGTCCCTGGTATAAGAGACCAGTGGACACAAATTACTAAATATTCCAAAAGGGTTTTTTTTTTTTTTTTTTCCCTTTTTAAATCATGGATGCTTGGTTTGAGGAGGTGGAAAGGAAGTACATTTTTCTACCAAAGCTTTAGAGGCAGAGGTGAGGTTTACTAAGCCCTATTTAGGAACAGGGCTAAATGCATAAATAAATGGCAATACATAAAAACTATCAGTGCCATAGTTTCAAATTACCTAAGGCCTGAGGAACTGGCCTTAAGTCAGTAATGTGTCAGTACTACTGAATCTCAAAATATTCACAACTTATAGAAAGGGAGGCCCAAGAAGGGAAACTGACTAGGGGTGTTCCTGTCTTTTCCAGTACTTATTGAGCAGGGCAGGTGTTCAAAGCTCTAGAATAAAGGGAGATTTCTTCTAGAGAAGGAGCTTTCTTTAGAGAAGAAAACATAGCCCACAACATTTTCACTCTGGGTGGGGGTGGTTCTAAGTACATAAATCTGAACGCAAAATGGGCATTGTAAAATAGTTAGCTGGGCCATTAACATTGGTTGTTTCTAATTGGTTGTTTCTAGCTCCTTCTTGCCACTTAATGTCATAATTTAAGTAGAAATGCTTTTTTCTTTACTAGCAGTACATACAATGATGGGGCAGGTGCAATGTGGTGTCTTGTTTGGGGCAAAGGACACAGCAGGGAGGCCTGACTGGAGTGGAGGAGAGAGAGGCAGAGGGCTGCATGCAGAGTGAGGGGTGTGGGAGGGCTCGCCCTCTGGTTATTGGGAGAACAGGGATGAACTGAGGAGTGTCCACCACAAAGGCTTCTAACCTGGCAGTGTGGTGCTCAAGAGGCCAGGGATCTGTGCTTGCCTCAGGCCATCTGTGGTCTTGGAAGCAGAAACAGGGGAAGTCTGATTCAAATTTTTTTTCTGAGCCTGTGAAAAATATTACCAAGATGGAAAAATTAGTTTCATAATGTAGAGTTTTAATAGATCATGTATAATGGTGACAAAGCCTGGCTTCACCTTCAGATTAGATTACAGAACAAAAGTTTAAAAAAATATTAGTGTCCTATGACTTCGGAAGAAGCACGAAATCTACACTGTGGTATTTCCAGGCACACTGGATTTTCTTGCTGCCATTCAGGAGGGACACTGAGTTGATACCGACTGCTTTTTTGCTCCTGGAACACTGTGTTAGCAGAGCTCAGTTGCAAAGGCGGAGCTGAGGCCCCGTTTACTAACCCTGGTAATTTCCTATCAGGCCTGCTAGGATTCTGATCCTAACTTGCAGTGCTTATGTGGAGTCTCCAAGGTTCTAAGCAACCGGTCAGGCGCTAAGCACCAACTCCAAACTGACAGTCAATGTGCATGGTCACTGTACCATAGTCTAAAGCGCACTCCACCCTGCCGCCTGGGATGCTGCCAGTTCACATCATGTCAACCCTGGATGGCGCACAATCAGGAACTATCAATTCACCTACAAATTGGCTTGGACAAAATGTTATTAGAAAAATCAATCTGATGTTTGAGCTGTTGTGTTCTTCTTTTCTACAAATGAGAAAGAGGAAGGGATGACGTTTAAGGACTGGCAAGTTCCTTTTAGCCCTAAAAAGAAATACGTTAATACATTTTAAGTAAAACAATGAAGGATTTATAGATTATTCTCAAATTTTCTGTCATTCCTACTTTGCAGTACAGTAAATTTTCACTTTTCTCTTCAGTTGTATTTCTTGCAGGCCACAGTAAGTCTAGCAGTTAGCCTAACTATCCCCAAAGAAAATTTGCATCAATGATCTCACTGTAAGCAAAATGTTCCCACCAGCCATTCATGTGTGAACTCTCACAGAGACCTTGGTGATGTCTATCCACTGATCAACTAAGATCACGTTAACATTTCTCTTTTAAACAAGTACAATTATCTACTTCATTCTCTTTGCTAATACAAAAAATGGAGAAAAATGCGCCATCACCCAGTTAAGTCCGGAGGGGATCAATACAAAGTTGGAAATGCCATCTGGCTCATCCTCCCATTCACAAGGACAGTCAGACCTTCCCCATCTAGCTAGACAGGCAACACATTCTCAGGAAGAAAACCATGAGGGGAACCTTCCCATTTTCATAGTACTCCTCTAGACTGTAACTCCACATTCTCCTACTATAGGGGAGTACTGCACTTGGAAGATACCCTGGAGAAACCAGGGGCAAACAGCACAGGCCTTCATCACATGTATTTCCAGAGGATGAATAAACACTGAGAGCTGCCTTGGCCGAAACAAATAGTACAAATAAAAGTTGAAGAAATGTCCTCTGGGATGGTGCAGGCCCTTGGAGAACCTTGGCCTAGGTCTAGGCTGCTGGCGGGGTGGGGATTAGCCCTATGCCACTGGGACCTCAGGGTCTCAAGGTCTTGGGTCCAGGGGTCTCAGGCTGGGGAAGCTGACCGCTGACCTCTGACTCCATGTGGATAGAGGACGGGGACTGGGCACCTCTGCCAGGGTATGGGCTGGGGGGGGGGAGTGGGAAGAGGGTCCCCTCTGATTACTCCCACTTCAAGCAGACCTGAACTAGAAATGAAAAAACCAGTCTCTCCAGGTGCAGATATAATGGAGAAAAAAGGAAGTAATAATGGCCCTGGATACACTCATCACCTGGGTGGGACAAGCAGTGTTTGGAACCACTGAGAAGAGAACATGAGACCAGTGACTGAAGTGACCTGTCACAGATTTCTACCTGCATCGTCTCTGGGGCTGGAGACTCAAATCCCTGATCCACAGTTATGTGCAACGTGAATGAGGCTCCCTCCTTTACCAATCAATGGGGGAAGAAAGCCACTGAGATGTGGCTGTGCCCCATGACAGATCTGATAACACGATAGAGGAGAGGAACTGGACCAACCACCTGGGGAAGTCTTGTCCCAGCAGGAGAACGCCTTCACCGCCAGTGTTGTCTGGGAGTTGGGCTCCCAAACCAAGATATCAGAACCATAAGGCACACAAGCAGCACCACATGAGAGATACCAGGAAGTATCCTGGAGAAGCGCACTACCTATTTGCTCTGTAATAAGTTCCTGATGTGCTGGGCCTGACTATCCACCGCACTTACTCCCTGGAGAGCTGAGTAGCCTCGTTGCTGCTGCAGTCAGAAATGCAAGTCTGCACCCAGGAAAAAAGGACATAGTTCCAGAAAAAGGAAAGACCAGTGGGCCAAACAGGGACCAATGATTGCAGCACAAGTCGGGGTGACTTGTGCTGAGGAACTTGTGCTGAGTGACTTGAGGGGGGAAGGGGAAAGGGAGGTTAGGCTGGAGGATCAGGAGTACAATGTGCAGGGGTGAGTCAAACCTAAGGGGAACAAGAGTCATACAAATATGACCAATATTGTATGAAAATTACAAACTAAAAGTTAAAAAAAGAAGGTTGGAGAAATGTGAGTTAAGATCCTGAACAAGGAAATATAGTAGGCAAGGCCCTGAAATAATGGAGTCAACAGGTAGATGACCCATAATAATATGTTCAAAGAAGCAAAGTCACTAGAACAGTATTACCTGTACACAACATTTTTTGGAGTTTCTGTCAATAATACTGGTTCACATGATGAAATGGAAGGTTGCCACTGTTAAGCTAAGGAGAAATACTTTTTTTTTTGAGACTAGGTCTCTCTATTTTTGCCCATGGAACTGCAGGCTCACATTGCCTGGGGTGCCACAGACTCAAGCAATCCCCAGCCTCAGCTTCCCAGGTAGCTGGGATTACAGGTGCACACCACCATGCCCAGCTATTTTTTTTGGGACTAAGTCTCGCTAAATTGCCCCAGGTGGGACTTGAACTGTGATCCCCAGTCCCAGCGCACTCCATAGGCTGTCGCTTACAGGTACATGCCACTGTGCCTGGCTTAGAAATACCTTTTTTGGGGATAAAAATGGCATTATCCAAATTGATCACCCAGACATGATCTGGAATGAGCCCTGATTATTAACAGACCAATAACGCAAAACTCCATGCATATGTAAGCATTGAAAGCACAAATAAAAGCAAGGAAGAAATTATCAGAAAAGTCAGGAGGGTGGGAAGGCACATGGTTGGGGTGGTTTCAAGGGCTCTGGCAATATGCTATTTCTAAAGTCAGCTGGAGGTTACATGGATATTTATAATTATTAACTTTATGTTCTATGCACTTTCTGAATGTGTTCTATTTTGTAACAGAGAAGAGTAAAAGAAAAAAACAAAAATTTAATCTCATATCCAAGCTTGAAAGTTTTATCATTATTTGAGGGTATTTTATAATGAATATACTGTAGTCTCCAGAAACAAGGTTGCCACATGTAGGGTACACCACTCCTACACGCTTTAGCTATGTGTGTTCGATAACCCGCAGCCCGCCCATCAGGGAGTGAGGTTCACACTGGTGTGTTTATCTTCTAACTACTGCCTGTTCCCCTCTCTGTCTCCCTCTCTTTGGGACTAGAACAATCACTCCAATTGTCACACTATGGGGTGGGGTGGGTAGGGTACAGATGTCAGCAAATCAGATGCCTCTGGGAGCGTAGTTGGGCCTTGCACCAGAGGCTCTGTTCACCCATCTGTACATCAGGAAAGCATTGCTGTCTGAAGGGGATACTCTGTCTCTAAGTCACTGGGTGCTCCCAGTCCTCTTATCTTTTGCCTGTTGGTTCACTGCTCCACCCCAGAACCAGCATAGGGCCCACACTATAGTGAGTACAGCAAACAGTTGTTCAGAGGAAATAAGTAAAGTAATTTCAGCCTAAGTCAAAGGGGCCAATCTCTCCTATCAGTTCAATCCCTCCCCAGAAGCTATCAACTTTTTCCATTTCCCCCAAATTTAATTTGTCCCCACAATCTTTTCCAGAAATAGAATTTGTCATTGTATTATTTTTATTAACTTCTTGGGGAAAACCTGCTTTTGCATTCACTTCACCAAAAGCAAAATTATTTAAGGATATTTTATTGAAAATTTGGCTCTAAGAACTCTGTTCATATCAATGTACACTTCTAACTCTTTAAACCTGATGGATTATCTTTATGCCATGTACCTGCATAGAATACCCCCCAGAATCAGAACTCATATATCCATTTCATCCTCAGTGGCATACTCTGAAAGTAGGCAGTAACAGATTAGCAAGATGATATTTATCCAACAACAGACATTTGCTAAATGAGGAAGACCATCTGGGCTCTCAGCTTACACTCTCCTTTGGAATTGCCCTACTGCTCAAAGGATTTTTCACTCTACAACAAATGCCCGGTAGAAGCTACAGAGGCCCACATGGCCACTTTCTCATGTGGCTCATCTTTTCCTCTAACCAGGACTTAATGAATCACATGTGGGTCAATCAGATTCTGTCCCCTGGGGATTCAGAATTATGGTACTAGTGGTGGTGGTGGTGGGGATGGATACCTATGGGCAGTAGTTCTCTGGAGCATACTAGTTGCATCAAGATCATCTATGGAGCTTCTGAATGACAAAATTTCTGAGTTCCATGCACAAAGAGTGATTCAGAAATTAAATGTGGGACTTGGGAATCTCCCCCCCCCCCCCCCCCCGCCTCCCAACCCCATCCTGGAAATCTCCACCTTTTAAATGGAATAGAGTTGAATGCATTGTTAAATTTTGGAAACCAGGGCATTTGTAAGTCTCTGTTAAAAGCATGGATGACAATATAAAGTTGGTCTGGGGTGGCTATTCTGGAAAGAGAAGGGGCTAAAAAAGAGTAGATGGCCTGGTTTTGACCCTTATAAGGAGTTACATTGCACTTCTTTGCTAAATGAATTTCTGATAGTTAAAAGCCAAAGTACTCTGATTAGGGCTTTTGGGTATCAACTGTATACATGGCACTGTGGTAACTTCAGAGAAGGCAGTAGAAGGACACCAAACCAGCCTTGCCCTCTTTCCTCTTTTAAGGTCCAAAAAGGGCAGGTTTATAAGGAAGGGAAAGAAATGGATGCTTGCAGAGACACATGGAAAGAAAGAGTTGCTTCTGAAAGGGACAGGTTTGTTAAAATAGTAGTCTTCATAATCATAGGCCAGCAGGAGTGTTACCACAACCTTTCCCTTAGAAAGTTTACCACGCAGAAAATGCCCAGACCCTTTGAAGCAGTTATGCTTCAATCTATTACCAAGTATCCAACCTCAAATGGGCTCACTTGACTGTCCAGCAGCCTACCTCCCTCTCCACCCCCTGCCTGCTGCCAGCTTCTTTCCTTATTTTCCAACTAACACTATTTCATTATCTTCCACCCTATAAGCCAGGTGATAACGCATTCAGCTTTCTACTATCAGAACTATACCCCACCTGCATCCCCATTCCATCTCCCCTCCACCTTCTTGTCATTTTTTTTTTTTTTTTTTGAGACGAGGTCTCACTATTTTTGCCCATGGAACTGCAGGCTCACATTGCCCGGGGTACCATGGAATCAAGCAATCCCCAGCCTCAGCTTCCCAGGTAGCTGGGATTACAGGCATGCGCCACCACACCCAGCAAATTTTTTTGGGACTAGGTGTTGCTATGTTGTCCCGAGCGGGACTCAAACAGCGATTTCTAGTCCCAGCCACTTCATAGGCTGAAGCTTACAGGCACGTGCCACCGTGCCCAGCCCAACAACTTGCTTTCAATGTCTTCCAGGTTCTTCATCTCAGTGAACCTCGGTGCCACTGATGGGAAGCTCTGGGTCATTCTTATTCCTCCACTCTGGTGAATCAATAGGATGTCCCATTCCATCTGTTCATCTAAGTGAGTTGTCACAAACCCACTTGCTCCTCACCATATCCACTGCTCCTAGGCTCATGTAGGTCCTTGAATTTTGTGTTTGGATTATGACAATAGCCCTTAATGTGACACACAAAGACCTGCACCATGCTTACCTTTCCCACCTAAACTGTCACCAGCTCACCTGAGTGAGACTGGTTTTCCTTCTCCCACGGAACCCCATTGTCTCATGGTTCTTAGCATTTGCTATTTTTACAAGCTGAGCTTTCTTTGCTTTCTGCCTGCAGAGCACTTCCTTCTCTCTCAGTAGATCTCATTCAGAAACCACTGTCACAAGAAACCTCCCCCAATCATTCCATCTGGTCAGAGGCTCCTAGTTGAAGCCTAGCATGCTAGGCTACCGCTACCAGAACACAGCAAATACTGCCCTGGGACTGGCAGCTTATTGGTCTGCACCCAGGCTGGAATAGAGGGTTGTTTCTCTGGCACTTGGCTCAGGGCAGGTCATGTAGGTACTGAAATGCTGTTGAATGAGTGAATCGATCAATGAAGGAAAGATTTGCTAGCACAGTAACTGATTATGTTCCTTGTGGGTAGTACAAGCAAAAAGCACAGAGGGGCGATCAACAGGACTGAAAATGGTTTCATTTTTCCAAGGGCCTTGAAGAAAGAGAGGCATTTAGACCCTATAGGAAAGGATGTTCAGTGAATTAAGGCTTAAGGCTCACAAGGAGTCTGGTCTAAAGATGCAGGTTGGCTGGCTCTAAGGTGGAAGGCCCCAGCTGGAGAAGCTTAATGGCCAGGCAGAGGTTTGTACCTACTCCAATGGCAATGAGAAGCTCCCAGATGACTCAGTTCACGTCTGCTTTAGGCAGATTAATGTACTGGAAATCTGCTTTAGAAAGAGGCCAAAGGCAGATTAATCACCTGGGCAATTGTTATAGTTGTCTAATTACTATGTTGAGGTGGGAATGGGACTTGGAAGTCTTCTAGTCCAGTGGTTTTCCATTCTGCTTGCACTTTAGAATCACTTGGGGAACTTTTGAATAATGCTGATGCTGAGACCCCTTTCTCCAGACTACATCAGAATACACTGGGAAGAGGTCCGGGCATTCACCTTTTAAAAAAGCTCCCTAGGGAATTCTGTTGCACAGCTAATTTTACAGACGAGAAAGCTAGGGCTCAGAGATACAAACTTAGATCTAACTTAGATACAAACTAAGATACAAACTTAGACCACCTACAACTGTTCTAGCTTCTATTGCAATTCTTGCTTTCTCCTTTTTATTGCAGTTCCTCTCAAAAATCTAGCTAGGGATAAGGGTGTAGACAGGTGCACAACTGGAAATAGTATGGTCTAGTCAACTAGCAGGTAAAGTCTGCGCATGCTCTCAACCTACATCTTCTTAACAATGAAACAGGACAGTAATGCTACTTAAAGTCCCAAGATAAGAATTAGAAATAATATGTACAGACTGCGACATTGTGCCTGTGATAAAACTATGATCATTATTATCATTATAGTGAAAAGAACAGATGTGAGAGCCGGGCATGGTGGAGCGTGCTTGTAAGCCACAGCTTATGGAGTTGTGGCTGGGTCTGGGGATCACAGTTCAAGTCCTGTCTAGGGCAACACAGTGAGACCTAGTCCCAAAAAATAGCTGGGCATGGTGGGGTGCACCATGTAATCCCAGCTACCTGTAATCCCAGCTACCTGGGAAGCTGAGGTTGGGGATTGCTTGAGTCCGTGGTACCTCGGGCAACGTGAGCCTGTGGTTCCATGGGCAAAAATAGTGAGACCTAGTCTCAAAAAAAAAAAAAAAAAAAAGAAAGAAAGAAAAAGAAAAGAACAGATGTGAGACAGTCAAAGAATCTGTGTGGCTTGGTAAATTGTGAAAGTTATAGGAGAGGAAAAAACAAGAATATCCAGAGTTTGAAGCCTGGGTGTCTGTGAATATAGTGGTTCCCTGGTAAGGTAGACAGGCTGAGCCAGATGGGGGAAAGGTATGGAGGAGACTTTGAAGAGAACTCAGTCTGATTGCTCCCCAACTTCACACCTAGAAGAAGAGCAAGGATGTTCCTGAGGGATCTAAAATCCACTAAATCTTTCAGTGAGTTAAAGAGATTTGTACTTAAAATAATGTTTATTTTTGTTTGATAGGCTAAACTCATAGATGAAATATTTTGATCACTAGCTTTGGAATATCAATCCTTTTGTAAGAAAGTTCAAATCCTGTGAACTGCTCTCTGCATAAAGAGATTTAAGTTCACTTGGAGAGATGGCTGACTAGGTCTGAGGCAAGGCAATGACAAGACACGCCTGAGGACAGGCTCATAGTAGAGAGGGAAGTGTGGAAAGTAAGGAAGCTGGTCATCCAGATTTAGGACAATGTAAGCATGAAAAAGAACAATGAAAACAATAGACTGAAACACACTAAATACAAAAAGAATACACCATCTTTTGGAAACATACACTAAAATACTTTGGATGAATTTACAAGTCTGGATTGGACAAGGGGTGAGTGAGGGGGGTTTCAAGGAAAGAAGAAAAACCTTGAGTTGATTAAATGTGCTGAGTCCTGAAGCTAACTGAGCACAGGAGCTCAATTCTACTTTGTCTACTTATTTTTTTCATGTGAAAATTCCCCATAATAAATAGTTTTTTTATAAGAATGCCAAAAAAAAAAAAAAAAAAAAAAAAAAAAAAAAAAAAAAAAAAAAAAAAAAAAAAAAAAAAAAAAAAAAAAAAAAAAAAAAAAAAAAAAAAAAAAAAAAAAAAAAACAAAAAACAAAGGCCAAAGCAAAACAAAACTGAGTTTAGAGTGTTACTCGAAAAAAAGTAGAAAGGAGATGAAGCCAAAGTTCTTTAATGGAAAAATCCCAGTCATTAACTGTAGATAGGATAATACAATTAGAAATTCAAGGACCGGGCATGGTTTTGCATGCCTGTAAGCCAGAAGACTAGGAAGCCGTGGCTGGGGCCAGGGATCATGGGTCACAAAACACCAATAATTGGTGAATCTAGGTACTGTACTCTTCCAACTTTTTTGAAGGTTTAAAAATTCTCACATAACAAAAGGTGGGTGAGGACTTAAGCTCACTCTGCAGCAAGCTGGTCACACAGATTGCCCACAGGCAAGTAGGCTGCTGGGAGACAAGAGAGGGAATGAAATATTTCAGTGTAGTACACATACCTTTCTGCGTTTTTTAAAATAGTACAACTGAGGTACAATTTAGTAATTCAACATCTGCATGAATGATCACATGAAATGATCATCATGATAAGTCTTCTTTGGAGGCAGAGGCTAGGAATCACTTGAGTCTGCAGCTATGAGACTACCCTGGGCAACACGGCGAGACCTAGTGTCTAAAAAATAGCCAGGCTAGGCATGGTGGCTCATGCCTGTAAGCGGCAGCCTAGGAAGCTGCGGCCAGGGCCAGAGTTTGTGGTTCAAGTTCCACCAGGGACACGTAGTGAGACCTAGTTCTGAGAAATATATAGCTGGGCGTGGTGGTGCGTGCCTATAATCCCAGCTACCTGGGAAGCTAAAGTTGAATCTGGGGTACCTTGGGCAACGGTGAGCCTGCGGTTCCACAGGCAAAAATAGCGAGACCTAGTCTCAAAATAAAATAAAATAAAATAATAGAAATAAAAAATAGCCAGGCATGGTGGCACACACCTATAATCCCAGTCATCTGGGAGGTTGAGGCTAGGGATCACTTGAGTTCCTGGATTTGAGACTACCCTGGGCAACACAGTGAGACCTAGTCTCTTAAAAAAATAAAGTCTTTTGATGATCTGTTCTTAGACCTTTTGAATTTTGTATCTTTTGAATTTTGAATCAAGTAAATGTGCCATCTTTATCAACAATAAATAAAATTTATTTTGAAAAACTCCTCTTTAATTTTAATCATTCACCAAATTTGGTGAACTGAATTGGAATTAAATTTCACCAAACAGACAAATACCCAAGCTCCTGCGATACTCATTACAACATTCTATAAGGCAGTTTGGACAGAAATTTTACACAAAAATTATAAAGTAAAAGAGTACTTCCGGATATTGTGAGGTGAAAATGTTAGATGACAGCTTGACACTACTTTTCATGCTGCACTCTAGCATGTCCCAGAACATCTACAGCACATCTGTAGATTGTCCCAGAACATTGTCCCAGAACATCTACAGCAGATGTACTAGACATAATGATGCAACTGACCTATTTTCCAGTCCTTTTTTTTTTTTTCGGCATTAAAAGTCATAAAAAACTAGCATGGAGCTGCCAGTTAAGACTTTATGTCACCTTTGGATACCTGAAACTTTGGGAATTTGAAAGGGGTTTTTGTTTTTTTCCTCCACTGAAGCATTATTTAATAGCATTCCCCACAAAGATACAACTGTGATATGACTGATTATGCAAAATTAATTATAATAGTAAATATAAAGCATGTCAACACGTACAGATACAAGTAATCCTTAGTTAAATAATTAAGCAAAAATGTTTACTGTGTGTTGAAGAGAGATGATGATTGATGATGATGATGATGATGTATGTGTAAGTGTGTGTAATGCCTGTGCTCCTATATGCAGGTGTTATCTCTGGTAGAATATAAAGAACCTAGAAAGAGTGGTGGCCTCCAGGAGAGAAACTTGGGAACTGACAGGAAGACTTAATTTTTACTCTAAAGTAATCTGAAACTTTAAAAGATTTAACTAATTATATGCTTTACTTATTTTAAAATGCATTAAAAAAGACATAAAATGCATATGGTTTGATAAAAGGTTCTCTAAAAGGTAAGTTTAAAACCAGAAGAAAAGGAGAATAATCTGTAATTCTACATTCAGAGACCTGTTATTAATGTAAAAGTGCGTTTCCTTCTAATCAAGTTCTGGCTGTTTTGTAATTTGCCATATTGTTGCTTCTTCAAATTTGTCTAAAGTGAAAATAAAATGTTTATTAAATATTGTAAACTTAGGCCAGGCACAGTGGCGTGTGCCTGTAAGCAGCAGCCTAAGAAGCCATGGTCGGGGCCAGGGATTGTGGTTTGAGTCCCGCTCAGGGCAATGCAGCAAGACCTAGTTCCAAAAAAATAACTGGACGTGGTGGCATGCACCTGTAATCCCAGCTACTTGGGAAGATGAGGCTGGGGATTGCTTGAGTCCATGGTACCCAGGGCAACATGAGTCTGCGGTTCCACGGGCAAAAAGAGCTAGACCTAGTCTCCAAAAAAAAAAATTGTAAACTTAAATGCATATTTTAAATAGTTCACATTTGAATGTGCACTTAAAATTGTTTAGCAAGCCTTTCTCCAAATGTTTAATTACTTTTTGAAAACATTTTAGATGGTGATATCATATACCTCTAGTATATAGTCATACTACTCTAATTGGTAGATTTTCTAAAGTTTAATTAGTAGGTTTTCCACAGAGATATGAATTAGTAAAGCTCAGGTTACTTTCTGTATATTCTAGGATTGAGCGAATAAGTAAATAAATTGTAGAGCTGGCTTTCTCACTGATAGAACAGGGAGTTACTAACATGGGAAAGAAAAGGACTTGAATAATGAACCCTTTGATCCTGGATTAGAAGGATTAATGTGAACTATATAACACAGACTGATAGGTGAATAGCTATAGATACTCAGTACATATAATTATGTATAAGTCTCAGCTGAGACCACCTTAGTAACAATGAATATGTAGTGCTCAGATCTTGCTTTCCAATTACTGTTCTTCACTGGAAGAAATAAGGCTCCTTAAAGAAATGGTTGATTCCAGGGCAGAGGCAGAGTTAAGTAAAAGATGGACAAGGAATATCTTATTTTTTGAGAAATTAGAGCTCCTTAAAGCATGATGAAAACTATCAGATGGACCAGGAGCCAAAATGGAGGGGCACCTACTGGCCATCAAATTAATTTGAACATCAAAATAGATGACTGTAAGAATTTATAACTCACTGAATAAAATAAGTCTATGAGTTCATACTGCTATAAACAAACATGTAATTAAAGGGGAGAAGGAAAAGTTCTTCCTTAGAGTAAAACACTAGCAATAAATGTAGAACCAGTAATGGAATTAGGAAATCTCTATTTTGTGACTGTCATTTGAACAGCCGAATCAGTAATAACTGAGTCAATGGAATAAACTATCAATGGAAGCTTAAAGTAGTATGTACAAGTTCACTGAGAAACTGAATATCTACATAGCCTCAGTGTATGTCTTATAAGAAATTTAATAACTGCATCAGACACCATCTTAAGCAACTGCTCAAAGTTATCATTGGGAGTAATGGGACAAGTCCACCTGGTGAGCACTAAGGACATATCATTTCTGTGGCAAGTCTGCCTCTGAATCTAATCAGGAAGAACTATCAGAGAAACCCAAACTGAAGGAATTTATAAAATAATCTATTTTCTTAAAATATCAAGGTCACAAAAGACAAAAATATGGAAACTATTCCAGATATATATACAAGACAATAAAATTGGACAGTGATTAAATCCTAGACCATAACAACAAAAACAATTTTCCCCCTTTTTTGCTCTAAGAGACATAATTGGGAACACTAACTAAATCTGAATAGAGCCTGTAGATGAAATGACAAAATTATAATATGATTTTTTGATTTTGATAACTGCACTAGGTTATGGAGGGGATGTCCACTTTGAGGAAATAAACAACTGGAATCTGAAATATTTAGGGGTCAGGGGGCATCATGCTTGCAAGTTACTCTAAAAAAAATGTGTGGGGCCGGGCATGGTGGTGCATGCCTGTAAGAGGCAGCCTAGGAAGCCATGGCCGGGACCAGGGATGATGGTTCAAGTCCCGCTGGGGGCAACGTAGCGAGACTTGGTCCCAAAAAAATAGCGTGTGCCTGTAATCCTAGCTACCTGGGAAGCTGAGACTGGAGATTGCTTGAATCCATGGTACAGGCAAAAATAGTGAGACCTAGCCTCAAAAAAAAAATTAATTTAAAAAATGTGTGTTTATGTGTGTGTGTTAGAGATAGGGAGAAGGATAAGACACACATGGCAAAAAGTTAACCTTTGGAGAATATGAGAATTCTTTATACCACCCCTACAACTTTAACTTTTCTATAAATCTGGTATTTCAAAACACACAGACACAAACACACACACCTTTGATTCCAAAAATAATACACTGAACATCCTTCATCATAAATAAATACTTGCTTTCTTAGAATTATTAATATTATTATTTTTTGAGACTAGGTCTCACTATTGTGATCTGAATTTAGTAACAATGACACTATTTAATAACACTATTTCACACTATTTAATAACACTATTTAACACTATATAATAACTATTTAATAACAATGACACTATTTGATAACAATGACACTATTTAATAACTATTTAATAACGATGCTATTGTGATCTGAATTTAATAACAAAGAAGGATCTGAAGATGAGGGAATACAGCTGACATCTGTGATGCTTTTTGGATACATAATCCTTCCAAGGTTTTACCAAAACCCAAAGAAATTTACTTGCACAACAGCAAGGTAAGAGCAGACTCAGGCACTCGGTCAGATGACAGTGTCCTGGATCCTAGCCTCTGCCACCATTCCTCTGGGCAGGTTGGTCAACTACTGTTAAGTCACATTAAATCTAGTCCCTGAGTCTTTATGGTTGGTACCATAAAGCTTTCATGACTTCACCATCCACTCTGCAGTTTCATGACTTAGGGGCCTGCTAGATGAGCTAAGTAAAAGATCTAAAATAAGATTTCCTCTTAAATGCTCAAAATACTTTGCATTAAATATTACATCCATTAATATACACTAATATTGATTCTTAATGAGTATTTATCAGGGATTATACTAAGTGCTTTATGTAGCTATGTCATTTAGTTCTCTCAATTAGTCCATGGAAGAATAGTATTATCTCCACTTCACTGATGAGAAAAACTAATTCTAGAAAGGTAAGTTTATTTGCTCCGTGACACAATGCTCAGATTTGTATCCACGAGTTTGACTCTGGAGTCTCCTCTCAATACCACAATGCTACACTTATAAGAAAAATCAATTATAGGCTAGAAATTTTAAAGTTAATAAATTTGGAGCATAGGCTATAAACTATATTCTATTAAATCCACATTCCATTTCTCCATTTTGTAACCACTTAAACTTTTGATTTGATAAAGGAATGTTACCTGACAGAAGAACTGTTGCTGGGTTCCTGCTCCAGGGGTGTTACTGAAGGTGCTGGTAGATTTGGAAGAAGAAACTGGAAGACGATGAGACACACTGACTGGTACTGGAGTCCTGTTTGGCTGGGTCAGCTGATCTCCCGTAAAGTTTGATCCTGATGCACCAGACTGAACCACAGACCCAAGGCTAGGATGGGCAGTGCTGGATGAGCTGACAACAGGGAACCGACTAGGTCCTGACATGTTTGTCACTGGGGGCATAGAGGTGAAGCCAGGTCTTCCTTGGGAGACGCTGCTCTGCCCAGGTGACAGGTGTAATACAGTTGGTGATGCCTGCTGCAAAGGCATCTGTCCACCAACAATCTGAGGCGAGGCATGATTGACTATCACTGGACTTCCAGAGGCAGCAAACGTTTGTCCAGATACTAATTGGACGGCAGTGTTCTGGTTGTTGAGCATTTGTCCAGAATATGGTTGGTTGGTCCTGAGCATGTTGGAAGAGTTTCTGTTCAACATGACATGCTCTGAGGCTACTTGGCCAGAAATGAGCTGAGAGGGTTGAGTCTGAAGAAGTTGCCCATTTATGGTCTGGACATGGTGTACCGAGTTGGAACTGACCGAAAGGCTTGTAGGTATAAGGAACTGACTTTGGGGTGTGTGGGGCTGGCCCATGGGAGAATGAATAACGATGCTACCCCCAGCACTGCTCACTGCCTGCGAGGTGACTGGTTTCCTTGTGTTCTGTTGGTTGACAATGTTCACGGACATGTGTGGACCAACTACTGAGCCCTGGGGTGAGCTTGCAGAGGCGAAAGAGATCCCTTGTTGAACATGGTGCTGCTGTATTCCCAGATTGTTCACATTATATGTATTCTGCTGACCCATCTGAATAGGCTTTGGCTGGATATTAATTGGGACTTTATTTGAATTTGGTGCAAGACCCCTTTGTATGATGATGTTATGCACAGGTAAAGATGCTTGAAAATTTGTGCTGTTAAATGGAACGGTAACAGGCTGTGCTACTGGGCTGGAACTGGAGTTCCCAAACAACGAATTGCCATTAGGAGTCTGTCTATGAACCAGAAGTCCCCCACTCACATTTGATGGGGTTTGCTGTCCACTGCCCTTTAATATGATTTGAGATCCATCTAGATTGTTAATAGTCATCATGGAAGGTTGATTACCAAATGACCCAATTAGTTGTATTTGACTAGAACCACTAATCTGACTGCTATTAGACAAATGCTGGCTGGGTACACTGATTCCCACGTGCTGCATGAAGCCATGTTGCACACCCACTGTATTGCTCGCAAACGATGTTCCAACAGGCACGTGAGTCACCCCAATAGGCTGCAGCGTCTGACCTGAGTAATTAGAAACATTAGAAGCCTGAGTAAAGGATGCTGATGAAGAAGGATGAAGCTGAGCTTGTGCAAACTGTTGGCTTGAACCTATACTGGCATCCAAATATGCCTCTTCTGCCAATGTCTGTTCAGTGATATTGGCCTCCTGCAAGGATTTCTGAAGAATGTCAAAAGGTTGGTCCTCACTGAGATCAGGAAGAGGAGAAGACTCAAGTTCATCTTCAAGAAACTGAAGGCTACTTGAAAGTGGCAGTCCATCACTGGGCCCTTCTCCAAGTTGGTTGCCTACTGTTTTGAGGGATGATTTAGGGTCAGCATTCTAAAAAAAAATAAACAATATGTTACATGTCATAGATGGTCTTTGAAAGAGAGTCTTTAAAAAAAGCTAATCTCACTTTTCAATATGAATAAAAAAATAAGCAGTATGTTACATGTCATAGATGGTCTTTGAAAGAGAGTCTTAAAAAAAAGCTAATCTCACTTTTCAATATGAATAAAGCATAACAATCTGCTTCTCAAACACAACACCCCTAATTGCTTACCTTATTCTGATAATTGAATTCCTTAGGAATACTGTTTAGTGATACTTTTGTTAGTATATGCATTTATTGCTCTGGTAAATTTTTTATAAGAACTAGATCAGTAACACAAATATACCGATGACTATTTGATATCTAACATATTTTTTGAGATATCAGCACAGACTTTATTTTTCAGGGTCACTCCCAGTCCCACTTGAGTGAGACTTGGTCCAGTGTGTGTGCGTATGCAGGGTATGGTCACATCTAGTTTGTACCTACAGGGGTCTGTGTAAGTTTTGGGAGTTCTGATTGTTGCTCTCCTAGAGGTCCAGAGGAACCCAGATTCAATCCTGTCTTTCAAGGTTTCTCAGAACTCCCCTAGTTCTAACCTTACTCCCCTGTCCAGCATTTGATTTCTTAGAAATTTATCAGCTTATTTAATGTTTAAAAACCCATTTTAGTGTCTTGGTTGGTTAATATTTAAAGTAAAAGTTGGTTAATATTTAAAAATTAGGAGTTGTTAAATATTTATCAAACACTCTTAACGTACTTCTGTCTGTCCTTAAGGAGCCTTTAAGCAACAGGTATCCCAACTAGAGACAATAACATCAGCATATGAGAAGAGAGGAACATGGTCACTGGTCAGTAAGATAAATCCCACTGCTTAGCAGTTTTTCATTGGATGTCAAAATTATAAAAGAAAAGGTATGGAAAGCATAGCTATTTAGAACAAAATGAAGACAATGTGAACTTAATACTACTGAATAATACTACTTAAGATGGCTAAGTTGGCAGATTTTATGTTATTAAAAACAACACAATTGAAAAAAGTCTTTTAAAAGATGAATAAAACATTAAAAATTGTAGCAACTCTCAGTCTGAGGCTTTTAAGTTTCGGGGAGTTAGATGAGAACTAGATAGAAAAGTCTACACCAGTTCACAGCTGAAATGAAACTAATGTGGTCGTGATCAAGCGGATGCTATCTTAAGACTAGAAGAATCCTTTGAAAGGGAGTGGGGATATCTTTTTGCAGAAAAATATACAGATGACAATGGATTTCTTCTGAATGATGACACAGTTTAATGGTTTTAGAATACAAAAACTAACAGACCCACAGGGTTAAGAACCTATATTTTTCAGAATTTTAATACAAACAGTTTGCAATATTTAGAAATATTTTTACTATACTTGACATGATGCAATAAAACTTCTCAAAAATACATATTGAATGAGGCAGTCTAAAAAGTTAGAATTAATATTCATGTGGAAGGGGAAGAGTTGGTAAAGAGAAATCACTAATGAAGGAGAAATGTCTGCTTTATGGGTTAATGGCCATCACATGCAATTTCACATGCAACTACTTACTCATTCTGAATGCACTTCAGAAGCAGTGCTGATACAAGACTTAGAGCAAATTAGTATCATGACTTTGAACCCACCCCTACTATGTGGAGGAATCCAAATAATATAACCTAGCATATTTTACATCCAAACAACTGAAATAGTTTTGACTTCTCAAGGTCTTTCTGGCTATGATTTCATTTTACAGATGAAGAAAATAAAGACTGTGATGATAAGTTAAATTTATTGAATACCACTCTTCTGGGAATTGCTCTTCTGGGAATCTACCCAAAGGAGACCTCAGTACTTATACAAAAGGGACACCTGTGCTCGGATGTTTATTGCAGCACTATTTATAATTGCAAGGACATGGAAACAACCCAAATGTCCCAAAGCAGACGAATGGATGAAAAAGATGTGGTATATGTACACAATGGAATATTACTCATCAATTAAAATGACAAATAAGATGAATTTGAGATAATATGGATGTACCTAGAAGAAATCATATTAGCAGAAATAAGTCAGAAAGAAAAAGACAGACACAAAATGGATTCACTAAAATATGGGACACAGGAAAAACAAACAAAAGGCCAGGAGGAAAAATCAAGACAACAACCAAACTAACGTACACAACTGGGGGGTGTGTGTGAGTGGGAGTGGTCAGGGAAGGGAGGTGGTGGGTGACCCCTGGGGACTACAAAGAAATATATATAGATAAATTATTTAAATAAAAAAAAATGTATTGAGTACTGTACCAGGTGATTTCCACAGACTGTTGGATTAATCTTAGCCACCCTACGAGGTAGCTCTATGATTCTTCTGGTTTCATTACTAAGAAAACTGAACCTCACAGAGACTGAGTGATACAACCATGGCCATGCAGCGAGAAACTGGCAAGGTTAGGATTCAACACTTGGGCAGCCTGACTGCAGACTTACCAATACGGTACAACAAGGCAGTTAAAAAGATCAAAGTAACAGAGGCTTAAACATAGTAACTGGATGGGCAGGGCTCCCCTTTCCCCAAGTCATATTTTTTAATCTAGATGCTTCTCCAGTTTAAGAATATGGGTAGGAGAACCTAGTGGCTGGGGTTAAATACAACCTCTGAAAGTACTAGTTGTGTAACACTGGGCAAGTACTAACCTCTCTGTGCTATCATTTCCTCATCAACAAAATACGGGCAGTAACAAAATCTACTTCACCGAGTTATTGTGAAGCATAGTGAAGAAGAACAGACTATATGAGCCCTTAGTATCAAGAACATGTTCAATAAATTTAAAGTTCTGACCTTTTCTTGTACAGATGAAAATGCTTAGAAAGTAACTATACACAATTAAGAACAAATTATTTAAAGCTTATGTAATTTTGAATTTAAAGTTTATTGTATAAGCTTCAAAATAGTCTAATAGGAATTTCTAGGTCATAACACTTCTTAGTCATTTTAGAAAGGAAATTCAAAGTTTATGGAAATGGTAAAGTTTAGAAAGGAAACAAAGTTTACAGAAATAGTAAAGTACATCTCATACAGTTTGTTTTAATTAAGGTAAAAGAAAGTATCAACACAATTCAATTAATTTCCCTATATGTCAATTACAAAGTAATGAATGGTAAAGAGTCTCATCACAATGCAAAGGCAATTAAGTCTCAATTCATAAGGCATCAATGAGAAACACTGGATCTTTGCATTCAGTTTCTGATACTCACACTAGAGTTGGCGAAAATTGAATTTGAATTGGCTGCAGAATATCCTGCACTAGTCAAGTCATCGTTGCTCTGCAAAGTGACAAATGCAATAAAATGATTATTGTGACTAACAAGAAGGAAAGGAATGTATGCCTGTGATTTTCAAAATATTACTTACAGATTTATTACTAGGTCCATGTAGAAAATAGTTCAGTGCTTGTGGGTCTCTAGAAAACAACCAGAAGAGGAAAACAACAAATAAGTATATTATTCGTATTTAGGGTTCATTTTTACTAGGGTAAAAGGAACATGACATACCAGTATGAGTAAAATTCTCTCCCTATTTTAGACAATTTTATTAGTAATCCTCTGGTTTATCTAATTAAAAAATTTTTTTTGCTATGTTGCCCAGGGTACCACAGACTCAAGTTGCCTGGTATATGGCGGACTCAAGCAATCCCCAGCCTCAGCCTCCCAGGTAGCTGGGATTACAAGTGCCTGCCACAGCACCTGGCTGTTTTTTGTTTTTTTTTGAGACTAGGTCTTGCCATGTTTGCCTGTGGAATCACAGGCTCACGTTGCCCGGGGTACCACAGACTCAAGCAATCCCCAGCTTCAGCTTCCCAGGTAGCTGGGATGACAGGCATGCGCCACCATGCCTAGCTATATTTTTTTGAAACTAGGTCTTGCTACATGCCCCTGGCTGGACTCGAACCGTGAGCCCTTGCCCTGGCTGAGGCTTCCTACGCTGCCGCTTACAGGCATGCGCCACCATACCCAGCCTGGCTGCTTTTTTGAGACTAGGTCTTGCTATGTTGCTTGGGGTAGTTCTGTCTTATTTTAATTATCCTTTTCCCCCACCCTTATTTTAATTATCTTTGTGTTGTTTTGTTTCCTACTATCTGTCTTTTCTGCCTTCTGGGAATTTTAGAAGATAAATTTAATAAAGGCTTACCTAATTATGACCTCCATATTAGTCCATGTCCCTTTGTCTCCCTACTATATCTGTGATGATTATTTCTTATTTTAAAAACTCACCCAAGGGTTGGGCATGGTGGCGCATATCTTTAATGGCAGTCTACGAAGCGAGGCCGAAACTGGGAATTGCTTGTGTCTGTGGGTTCAAGACCTGCCTGGGGCAACACAGCGAGACCTAGTCTCAAAAAAATAGCTGGGTGTGGTGGCATGCGCCTGTAATCGCAGCTACCCGGGAAGCTGAGGCTGGGGATCACTTGAGTCTGGGGTACCCTGGGCAACGAGAGTCTGTGGTTCCCTGGGCAACATAGCAAGACCTAGTCTCAAAAAATATAAATATACACATACATACATACATACATACATACATACATACATACATACATAAAAATAAAACCCACCCAGTTTCAGTTAAGCTTTTTTATTATGGCCAACCTCACATGTTTGATTTCCCCTGATTTGGGATTGAGCAGCTTACCCAATAAGATCAAGGAGACACGAGTCATCATCATCATCCATGACAACTATAAAGAAAAGAAATAAGAAAGTGCTGTTTCAGCAGATTGAAGTTATTGGAGTCATCACAACATTAAAATACACGTTATACTTTTCTAGACAAGGAACAGTGAAATCCATGCAAGTTTCCCTCTATTGGTCTATTACCAAGTGATACTATGTGACTGAGAACTTTTGTGGTCATTCAAGTGATCAAGCATTCAGTTAAAATTGTTCCTATTGAATACAAATCCTTATAAGTCAAAAAAGAAACCTAGACAAATCAGAGATAGCTGGCAGCCACCCCTCAATGTGCAGAGCCTCCAAAGGGACTGTACCACTGTGGACAGTAACTTCCTCAAAATGTAGACTAACAAGAGAAGAAATAATATTTTGTTTTAGGGAAAAAAAAATCTCATGGGGTACAGTGATCTTCTAGTTTTGTGACAGGATGTTTCCAAACACGGTGAACAATCTGGACTTCTTGCCACTCTTTGGCTAGCTCTAGGAGAACAGAAAAGCCAGTTCTGCCTCCTTTTTGAAGCAGAAGGACTGCCATAGTCCCTGGCAACGCAGGCTCTGCCCCAAAGATCCCAGGTTCCTCCCTCAGCAGCAGCACTGCCAACTGTTCAGTTTCAAACAATCTCTATCCCAACACTAGAATCTTCAAAGCAGAACATCTCAAGTCAAAGTCCATCCCCACACTGAGCTCAGAGCCACCCCCTCCACCCCGCCCCAGCCATGGGCAACATCGTGCCTTGCCAGTGCAGCGCTGTGCTCTGCTCAAACAACAACAATTGTACAGATTCCAAGAGCAGTTCTCCCCCTTCTTCCTCCCTCCCCCGAGATCCGGTAAACTTACACTAGTGATCCGACACCTGGCAACACTGCTTCGCACCCATTTCCAGCCATGCGTGGAATAATTTACATCACGGAATGCCAGGGCCAAGAGTTCTGGAGCAGTTGGAAAGGGCAGTTGTGAACGGCAGTTGGACGGAGGAATGAAATCCTGAAGAGATGCCCAGAAGGAGGACACGCCCGAAGGAGGCAGAAGGGATAGTTTCTAAGTGTTTTTTTCTTGGTTAAAACGGCCATCTCCTCTCCAGTTCCCCCAAACTTCCCATTCTATCGGTCACAAGGCCAAACAAGTATAAACTTGATTCCTGCTCATGGAGGAAATCTTGCTTTCCTCAGGAAGGGTCTGGAAGGGGTAAGTATCCCCCGTGTGGGACCTTCCTGTTGGTTGGGGACTTGGTTCAGCTTTGAGTGATCTGGGTGGTTACAATCCATTTGAATGGAACTTCGGTGGACAGGAGAGGTGATGGGTGAGACAATAGGAAGAAAGAGCAGAAGTTTATCAAAAGGTAATGTCCCTAGCTAAAATGACAGAAGGGGCAATTGGCTGAATGGAACTCAGACAAGGAGCTACTCAAGGCCCTACGAGCAGGACTGTACTAACATAAGATTTTTAGGGGTAAAAATGGGACAGGAAAGAGAAACAGGAAAACTATCATCAAAAAGATATACAGAAATCTTTGTGAAGGTCTTTCCTTAAGATCTGATATTTAACACAGACTTGCATTAGTCATAGCTCATTACTGTACCACAGAGTTGTCTCAGACATCACAATCACATGGAAGAAATTAGCCAATTAGGCAATGAATAATAATTAAGCCTACAGATAGATTATTACTTTTCTTCAATATGACTGTTTAGAGTTCCACTGTATCCGTTGTAAATGTATTTTTTTTTTATGTGCCTAACAATTTCTGGAACAAACTAGTAGAAATATAACTGAAAAATAACCTATATGAAGGAAAGACACTTCCACAAGGCTCCTGGCCCCTCCTGCTTTACATCAGCACCTGGTTCCTCCAGGGAACAAGACACCTAATGGCCACAGGAGGAAGGAAGACAGTATCAGTCACCTCCCCCGAGGCATCACTGTCACTGGGATTTTCAACCATAGAGAATACTTGCTACCCAGAAGTTCAAAGTGAAAAGCTACTCTTCAAGTGCCCCTCCCCCCCCAAAATAATATTTTGCAATACTGATGGTATTCAGAGGCATCAAGTCTCCTCCCCTACCAATCCGAGCCAAAGCAAGTCAAACCAAACAAAATCGGTGGTGCTTAAATACTTTCCACTCTTTGGGACTAGTGGCCTTGGTCAGAGGCACCCTCCCCTCCTTCTTTAGTCCCCTTGGGTAGAACTCTGTGAGTCTTTATAGTCAGGGATACCCTGAGAATTCTACTTTATAAAGGGCCACATTCTTTTTTGACTTTATACTGCTTCAAATTTAAAAATATAGTCATAATACAACCTAATTCGGTAGTTTGAAGTAAAGTGATAGAGATAAAGTTAGAGAAACGCACTATGATTCTCAAGTGAGAAGACAACCTAAGGATCTTTACAAAGTTATGACTCAAAAAGGGAAGACTTTAGTTTTCTTTGGGAGCTTCTCCCTATCCTTCCTCAATCTTGTTCAGTCTCTTTCCCCACTAAATAAACAACCCCAGAATCACTACCTGAATCTCTGGTTAGAGGTGAATTTAATAAGGCTGCAGAACGATCAGTTTCCCTAAATGGAAATCCCTAGAGCAGTGTATAAAAGCCACAGTTGCTGTGGTGATGCCAGCTTATAGCACTGAGGTTTGTCATGGAAGGAAGGGAGCTAGAGCTCTTACAGAATCCTGATGGACAGACTGATAATTCAGAAACCACCGCCCCAGACACCTGACTTACCACCTTTAAAACTTAAAGCTAGTAGCTAAATTTTTTCTTAGTCAAAACACCTCAAGTAGTAGGACTCAGGGTAAAAGTGATATTTCCATTCTGTGTGGGAAGATGTTAGCCATATGGAGAAGAGAAACTGAATCCGTAACTCATATCTTGTACAAAAATAAATTTCAGATGGCTCTAAGAGGTAAGCAGGGGAGGAGAATCTTAAGTACTAGACTAATACATGGGTGAAATATTTTATAATCTTGGAGTAGGGGAGAATACATAAAATATATAAAAGTTTGAGAAATTGGGTGACAATTTTTTTTAACATCTATGTAATAAAAGAAAAAAGTCAAAGACTAAAAATCCCAATATATACAAGTAGGGAAAATATTTTATATTCATATCACAAAGAAATTTTCTCCACAATGCATGAAGTGCTCCTACAAGTTAAAACCCAGCTGCCCTACAGAAAATCAAACAATGTTTATTTAAAAAAAAGACCGGGCTGGGCATGGTGGCGCATGCCTGTAGGCAGCAGCCTAGAAAGCCACAGCCTGGGCTAAGGATCGTGGTTTGAGTTCCACTGGGGGCACATAGTGAGACCTAGTCCCAAAAAATAGCTGGGTGTGGTGGCACGTGCCTGTAATCCTAGCTACCTGGGAATCTGAGGGTGGAGATCGCTTGAATCCGTGGTACCCCAGGCAACGTGAGCATGCGGTTCTATGGGCAAAAACAGTGAGACTTAGTCTCAAAAAAAAAAAAAAGTAAGCCACTAAACCTATAAAAATAATTCAATAACAGAAATATAAATTAAAATTACAATAAGACATTATTTCCTAGCAGATAGTAAAGATGAAAAAAGTATGTTGGTGAGGAACTGAGGAAACAGGAACTTCCTAACATGTTTTTTAAGAATTTATCTTTTATATCATTGTTCATTTTTGTACAGTATTTGATTTCTTCCATCATGTAGATATTTTTAATACGGTATTTGATTTGTCCTCCCTTATCATGTAGATTTTTAAATTTCTGTCATCAAATGTGTTAATCTTATACATGTTCTGTGTATGTTCCCCTACTCAAGAACATAAAGTTTCTCCCATGTGTTAGTATAGCACTTTTAAGATTCTCCTCTCCCACTCCCTATTCTCCCCATAGTTCTCTCACAACCATAGCACCACAGTCCATCATCATAGTCCCTTGTGCTCTTCCCTCCTTTGTTTGGCCCCCACCCTCTTCCTCTCCCCTGCTGTATGCCTTAGATTTATGGACAGTTTGCAAATTTTGTCTGTTTTCTTAGCCTTAGTTTGGGGAAACAGGAATTTTAATATCGTGAGAGTGACAGTACAAACTCACATATCCTCTAGAGGGTAGCTTTTAAAAATTTCAATGCACAAATCATTTTACTAGCAGAACTACTTCCAGGTATTTGTCCTGCAGATATCCTTGTACATATGTGAATTATATGTATAAGAAAATCAGTACAACATTACTGGTTTTAGCAAAAAACTATAAAAGCCTAGATGTCATTGGAACAAGGTATCCTTTTAGGTTGATAAAACTGTTCTGGGGTTAGGCAACTGAATTGCATATTTTATTTTTTTAATTAATTGAACTGTACACTTTAAAGGGTGAATATTATTGTGTATATATTATTTCTCAAAAACAAACAAACCCTTAAACCCATGTGCTTGTAATGAGAGACTAGTTAAATCAATAATGGTTCATCCACTCAGTGGAATACCACATGATCATCAAAAATGAGACCACTGTATGCAAACTGATTTGCAAAGATACATGGTCAATGGAAAATGAAAGGTGCAAATAGTATGAACATTATACTTCTAAGTGTGTGTGGTGGGGGTGGAGATGGGTGTGTGTATAAGTCTGTATGTCTGTAAACAATGTATATAATACATTAAATATTTACAGATACACATACTCACACATACATTTGTAAATATGCAGAGCCTGAAGTGAATACCAATAGTAACACCAGTTGTTTCTGGGAAGAAATTAAGGAGAGAGGAAGAAATGTGCTTCACTTACGTCCTTTTGTACCTTATGAATGCTGAGCTACATGCATGTTATCTATTAAAAGAAACAAGTAGGTAAGAAAACAAAGAAAAGGAGAGATGGTTCTTCAAACATAGAACCTCTAGTCAGATTCACTTCAGTTGAGCATATCAGGTATCAAATACTTAGAAAGTTTTATTATTATTATTATTATTTTGAGACTAGGTCTCGCTATTTTTGCCCATGGAACTGCAGGCTCACATTGCCTGAGTACCATGGACTCAAGCAATCCCCAGCCTCAGCTTCCCAGGTAGCTGGGATTACAGGCACGCACCACTACACCCAGCTATTTTTTGGGACTAGGTCTCGCTGTGTTGCCCCGAGCGGGACTTGAACCGCAATCCCTAGCCCCAGCCCCTTCATAGGCTGAAGCGTACAGGCACAAGCCACCATGCCTGGCTTTACTTAGAAAATTTTAAAGAAGCATAGTGGCACCAAGGATAATCTAGATTACAGCATATATACATGATGGAACACTACTCAGCCATGAAAAGATGAAATCCTGCCACTTGTGACAGCACATATGGAGCTTGAGGAATTATGATAAATGAAGCCAGAAGGACAAAGACAAGTTGGGTGTGGTGGCATGCACCTGTAATCCCAGTTACCTGGGAGGCTGAGGTTGGGGATCACTTGAGTTCATAGATTTGAGACAACTCTGGGCAACATAGCGAAACTGAATCTCTTTTAAAAAATTAAAAAAGAAAAAAAGGAGAAAGATAAATGTCACATCATTTCACTCATTTGTTGAATATAAAAGGGGGGAAGCAAATGAACAAACCAAAAATAAATTCTTAGATTCTGATTATAGAATGGTGGTAGAGGAGAAGGAGATGGGAGAGTATGAGAGAGTAGATAGATTGGTGGTAGATGGTGGCTGGTTATCTGGTGGTGAGAATGGTGAAACAAATTTAGTGCTGAGGGGAGAAAATATACTCCTGGGATCTACACAGTATTGCAATGTATATCACTATAGTGAAAGCAAATTTGTATTAGCTATCTTGAATGAAATAGTCTAATGACTATTTGGTTTTCGTTAAGATGACAGGAAGATTTCAAGGCTGAGCATGGTGGCTCGCGCCTGTAAGCTTCAGCTTATGAAGCGGCCGGGGCTAGGGATCACGGTTCATGGTGGCGCGCACCTGTAATCCCAGCTACCTAGCTAAGGCTGGGGATTGCTTGAGTCTCTGGTACCCCGGGCAACGAGAGCCTGCGGTTCCCCGGGCAAAAATAGCAAGACCTAGTCTCTCAAAAAAAAAAAAAAAAATGACAGGAAGATTTCAAAGACCTCCTAGGCTGAGATATGAAGGAAGATAACACGCTATTTAAGTTTTTATTGTTGTTTTGCATGGTGGCAAAAAATTTTAAGCT
Source organism: Uropsilus gracilis (assembly GCA_004024945.1). Taxonomy (NCBI): domain Eukaryota; kingdom Metazoa; phylum Chordata; class Mammalia; order Eulipotyphla; family Talpidae; genus Uropsilus; species Uropsilus gracilis. The sequence continues at coordinate 43,482 of PVHY01008227.1, forward strand.
GTCATATCAAGAAATGCATTGGTTTTCAAAACACATTTCAGGAAAGCTAAGAAAATCAGTCTACTATTTAAGATACCTTAAGTTAGTGACAGTAGAAGAAAAAATTTAATGTCATAACAGGATTTAAAAAACTTACCAAGCTGAAATCTGGTGATTGTTATTACATTTTTATTCTCTTCCTTATATATTTGTTCCTTATATATTTGTTTGGAAGAAAAAATTCCAAAAACCACTCTAGTGAAAATGACTTATAAGTCAAAACCTTAAAAGTTCATTAAGTATCAATATCTTCCCACTGTATCAAAAATTATGGATATTTGTTGTAACTGTACTGATTTGGTTTGGATTACTACATGCCATAGTGTCCCATTTACTTATAAACAAATGTATGTTTGTCTATTATAGGTGCTTGGGTTAACAGAGGAATCCTTGAGAAACTTGACTGAAGCAATTACCAGTGATGAAATGGTTGAAGTCTCTAGAACCATGAGCTTTTTGTTTGTTTGTTTGTTGTTTTTCTTTGAGACTAGGTCTCGCTATTTTTGCCCGTGGAACCGTCAGGCTCTCATTGCCCGGGGTGCCACAGACTCAAGCAATCCCCAGCCTCAGCTTCCCAGGTAGCTGGGATTACAGGTGCGCACCACCACACCCAGCTATTGTTTTGGAACTAGGTCTCGCTACAGTCCCCAGGCGGAACTCAAACCGCGATCCCTAGCCCCGGCCGCTTCAGAGGCTGAAGCTTACAGGCACGAGCCACCATGCTCGGCCTACCATGAGCTTTTTTTTTTTAAGACTAGGTCTCACTATTTTTGCCCTTAGAACTGCAGGTTCACATTGCCAGGGGTACCACAGACTCAAGCAATCCCCAGCCTCAGCTTCCCAGGTAGCTGGAATACAGGCGCGCGCCACCACGCCCCGCTATTTTTTGGGGACTAGGTCTCACTATGGTGCCCCTGGCGAGACTCGAACCGCGATGCCTGGTCCCAGCCGCGGCTTCCTAGGCTGCCACTTAGAGGCATGCACCACCATACCCGGCCTAGAACCATGAGCTTTTGACTAGTGTTACTGAAAGTATAATGAGCTAGAGTTGAGGCCTCTATTTTCACTCACGTATTTCCCATTTCCACTGCTGTTACTATTCCCTTCAGTGAATCCAGATTTTCATCTGGTATCATTTTCCTCTTAAAGGAAAAAAATTTTTTGTAGTGCAGATTTGCTGGGACGTTTTCAGCTTTTGTATGTCTTTAAAAAGTTTATTTGCTTTCATATTTGAAATATTTCATATTTCATATTCTGCTTGAAGCTTTTTTTTTCTTTCAGTTCTGTTAAAGACATTGTTACACTGTTTTCTTGTTTGCAGTATTTTCAAAAAGATGTCTGCTGCCATTCTTTGTTCTTTTTGTATACATCTTCCCCATAGACACTTTATTTTTTTTCCTCCTTGTCACTGTTTAATTATAATATGCTCTGGCTTGGTTTTCTCCATGCTTCTTGTATTTGGGGATTCATTTAACTTGTAGGATCTTGGGTTACTTCAGCCATTACTTCTTCCTGTATTTTGTGTCCCTTTCCTGATTTTGGGGATGCCAAACTACATTATATGGGTTATATATACGAGCTGTCCCACAATTTACTGATGCTGTTTTTTTTTCCTTCTTCTCAATCTTTTCAACTCTGCCTTTTTCATTTAGGATACTTTCTATTGCTATGACTTCAAACATACTAATCTTTCCTCTTGCAGTGTCTAATCAGTTGTTTAATCCACCCAAAGTATTTTTATTTTCAAATAGTGTAGTTTTCATCTCTACAAGTTACCTTTTAAAAAATACCTACTAGGTCTTTATTTAAATGTTCAATCTTTCCCATACCTTCTTGAATTTATGCAAAATAGTTATAACTTTTTAATGTCCTTTTGTAAGATTTCTAGGTTTGTTTCTATAGATTGATTTTTTTTAAGAAAGAAAGTAATATTTTGGCCAAAAACAGCAACAGGAAGATGGTGGGGAAACTGGGGTTCCCGGTGTAAATAAGGCCCTGCTGTAGCAAGAGGATAATAGGTACTTAGGTATGAAGTCCTGGCTGCAAGAAGCACTCTGGTCACTCCTCAGGAATGGGATGGGTATGGCCCAACAAAAACATCAGTCTGTGATTTACAACCCCACTCTGTGAGGTTGGTATGGTATATTTCAGGCTTCTCCTGTACAACCTGGAGCACCAAGACCATACACCTCAATACCAGATTCACCTACGATGAGGTATCAGCATTATGTAGGTGCAAGTAAAACTGCAAAGCAGTTCTAGGGGGTGTTGGGGGAATTTCCTGGGCTTTGAGGCAGCTAAGCCTGCAGTGCTGTGGCTGCTCCACCCCACACAGGAGGTGGCACCAGGCTGGATTAGGGAAGTTCCATGGCCCCCATGGCAGCAGGAAGCCATTTTTTCTCCTGCCTCTTTGCATGTCTGATAAGTCTAACTAGAGAACAAGTTTACATTATTGAGTAATAAATAAATTTTACATTTATTTTTACATTACATTATAAAATTTACATTTATTTTTACATTATTGAGTACAAAACTGTAAAGTTTTATATCCCTACAGATATATTTGAGCTTTGTCTAGGATACAAGCTGTAAATAGTTTGATTCTCTTGAGGCTTGCTTTTAGTCTGAGGCAAAAAACACCCTTCTGAGAACTTCACCTGTGTCTGATGAATTACAAGGTGGAACACAAGTATGAGCTTCAAGTATTGTTTCTTCTAATCCTTTTTAGTGGTTCTTTCCCTAGACTTGGGTCGTGTCTCTACTTAGATGCACTAATTGGCTAATTATGAGTTGAGCATGCAAGGGAGACCATCTGCTGGTTTCCAGGGTTTTCTCTCCTGTGGCTCTCTCTTCTCTGGTAGTCTCTGTCATGTACATTTTAGCTAGTTTCACCTCCAAGCTGTATCAGTTGAACTCTGGAAGATGACCAGACTCCATCTGGGTTCTTCCTTCCTGTGCTATGGCCTGGAAAATCATATGGAACAGTTATGGGCTGGGACTAACCTCATTTGGCTCCATTTCTCAGGACTCACTTTCCTGTGCTGCCTAATAGCCAATGTCTAAAAACTATTGCTGGACATATTTTATCTCATTTTAAACTTTTTTTTTTTTTGGAAACTAGATCTTGCTATGTTGCCCAGAGTAGTCCTGATCCCATGGACTCAAGCAATTCCCAGCCTCAGTATTCCAGGTAGCTGGGATTACAGGTGCCTGCCACCACGCCCAGCTGCTTTTTCAGGACCAGGTGTCGCTATGTGGTCCAGGGTAGTCTCAAACCCATGGACTTAAGAGATCCCTGACCTTTTGCCTCCTAGCGCTTGGATTACAGGCATGTGCCACCACACCATGTTACTCATTTTTAACTTTTCTAATGCAGGAAGGTAAATCCAGCTCCTGTTACTTCCACATGGTCCTATAGCTATTTTTAAGATTTTGTGGGTAAAAATTCACTTTGAGAAGGTAATAGTTTATAGTATGTTCTTAAAATTTATTAGCATGAATTATAGCATCAGAGTATCCTGAAAGAGGGAGGAAAGGAGAAAGGGTGGGCAGTAAATTGTTTGCAAATTTCTCCCCATAACTCCTTTAGTTTCCACCCTAAAAAATAGTTTAGAGCAGGAGAAAGGTTGCTTTTTCAATTCTTCCTATATTTAATAAAGTTGATCAGTGAATGACAAGAATACTCATTGTCCTTAAACTTTTAGCACCTACTATGCATCAGGAACTGTTAGGAGCTGGGAATGTCAAACGAATACGACATAAATGTAATAATGTAGATACCCTTAACATTTTTTGTGCATCCATAAAAAGTGAATTATTATGGTTAAGTGAACAATTTTCCAGAGTGTTATTAGCATAAAGTTTGCCATGAAACAGCCACTTACTGTTTGTCAATTAGCATACAAAGTATTTGTATCTTTTTTCTTTTACTATGTTGTAATTGTTACGAACTGTTAAATTTTGTAATTGCAAAACTGTGAAACCTGACAATGTTCCTGATTTTAAGGATTTATCTTTTGGAAGAGAGAACTGCAACAATTCATTGCAACAAATGCAGTATGAGGGTGCAGTCAAAGCCTTTGGGTGATGTCTCTGGGCTTTTTTTTTTTTTTTGTGAAATATGATATTTTGCTAGAAGAAACATGACTGTATTTTCTCAATACATTCATCTGCAATAAAAAGCTGCCAAACTCATCACGGATTGGCTCTGTGTTTTTCAATTAGTAGTCAATCCTGCTAGTACTTTCCAGCTGTAAGGAGAAAGTTTTGGGAATTAAAAAATTGCTCAAAGTCAGAGGAGCTGATCATCCATGCAGGAGACAGAAGACCTTGGTTTGACTTCTGAAATGCCTTTGTGGAAGGCCTTTAAGTTGCCTTAATTCCTGCTCAGGATGAGTAGGGTAGAGATACAACTAATACATTAAGCAGCCCAACCAGTTAACTCATGTGCTATAAGACAGGGAACTTCAGGTATTCAGAGAAGTCTAAAGTGCTCCAGAGTTTGGGGATACATGAGAAAGAACAGAAGCTGGACATAAAGAGTTTCTTTTGGATACTGATCAGTGTCACTGACATGCTCCAGGGTTCTGAAGCTTGTCAGTATGTGTATTTACAGATGGTGTCTGAATCTGTTAGTGCTTTTCAAACTTGAGAATTTAAGCCACCCAGGATGGCTTTCTGAGTGATTCTAGGTCTCAGAAACACAATTCTGTATGGTGAACGGGTTCTATCATCATGAAACTTAAGCTCATTATCACCGTGCTGGAGTACATTTTACGGAAGTTTGCTATATTTATAAAATCATATTGTTGTCCTCTTGCTTGCTAAAATATGAATGTCTTGACTTCCAAGGATTTCTGTGTGTTCATTTTCAGATTGACCATCGTGGATGGTCATTCCTTCACAGTAGTCAACAAACTACTGAGTTTTGGGAGTTGGATAAATTAAATGGTTTCTAACGTTTTTCTCTCAGGTGAAGGAGAGTAATAGAATACCCCATCACCAACCTTTTGGCCTCCCAGACAGCTCCTGGACACCTCACACATCCTTGGTCCCCATGGGAAAAATTAGGAGTAATGCTTGTTATCTATCACATAGTTTCCAAGAATATGCAGCTAAATTACACATGGACAGTTTTTCACAACCATAATGCAGGGCTGTTTGTCCACAGTCCAGGATCTGGCAGCTCCTGCAGGGCCTTGTATATCTAAGCAGTCATTTCTGCTGGTAGAAGAAAGTCAAGAGAGGTGAACTGATCCCCCACCCCTGCCCCAGTTCAATTCCCTGAGCCTCAAGGAAATACTACTCTTGAAGATTCCCTAAAACAAAAGATTGTTTATCTTTCCATGATCCACTAAATATTTAATAAACTTCCTTCAAACAAGAATTTGTATAGAATTTAAATAAATAGGAAAAAAAAGATACCCTACCAGAAAAATTTTTTATAATTCTTTATTGTGTTTTGTAAGCAACTGAAGGCATATTAATGACTCTGGAAAACAACAAACAGTAAATGATTGAGAAATGATACAAAGATGTGCTGCGATCTTGATTGCTATTACATATTAAGCAGAATTAAGTTGAAACTATCTTTGTAGTAACACACAACACTTTAGCACATAGAACAGTATGTACTAAAAGACAAGTTCATACTCTTCAATTATACTATTAAATTTCTTGTATTAGTTTCAGTTAAATAATTCTTATATTTTCAAATAAAAGCTGAATTTCTGTTTTAAACATTGAATGTCACATTTATTACTTCCTTCTATTAAAAACACTTAGAAAATCAGCTCCAAAGATAAGCTGATTTAGGTAGCAAAGGGAAGCAATGCAACATTGAAACTAACCACCCATAAAAATGAACCTAAACATGCTTCAAGCAATAATATGTTAGCAAAAATGTTGGAAACAGGAATTAAGAACTAGAAGAACTGAAAGTAAGTCTTACTTGTATATGCTATATAAAACAAAGTACTTAAATATTAAACAAAAACTGCTCTGACACATTTTTTAATTTCTGGTTTCATTCAGAAAAATATACCTTTTCATAAATAAAATGGAGATTTACCTAATTCATTTGTGCTTTTCCTACCAGAGAGATTTACTTTTTTTTGAGAACAGAAAAGGTAGATTTATTAAAATATACTGCTAAGAAAAGCAGTGTGTGAAACAGAAGTCTGCTGCACAAGATTTCTTTTATAGAGCATTTTAAAAATGAAGAGAAGGCAAAAAAAAAAAACCTACTGATTTGAATTTTTCTACTTTAAAAAACAAAACAAAAAAATAAAAACCAATGGGTATTATTGTATGATCTCAGTCATAAATAGTGAAAAGAACTTTTTGTGGAGTCACAAAATAAAGCACAGTATTGAATAGGGTATGAAAATCAAAACTGCCTAATATTTCTATATTGCCTCAAACATAGTGTAATATAATTTGTATATGTTATTGCCCTTATGGAACTGCTTTAAAAATTATTTTGAAGTAGTTGTAATTATAAGGAAAAAGTATTTTTCTCTTATTAAGTACTAGTACCAGCAATCTGGTTATAGTTACCATGTAAACTCTTGACTCTCACTGCTCTCTGCCAATGAGTAACATTAAAAATATTTTGGTCTTACAATATGTTCCAAGAAAAACAAGTCCTATAAAAACAACTAACAATATTAACAAACAAAATTCCATTTTACAAAGTCAATGATGTTACCAAGGAAGAGATGCCAAAGACTATCCTTTATAAAAGCAGATTCAAAAGTTAAGTGTGGACAAAATCAACTTTTTAAGGAGGAGAGAATAGCATTTTTTTAATCTTACAAGTGATTTAAGAAGGGCTGGCCATGGTGGCTCATGCCTGTAAGCTTCAGCTTATGAAACAGCCGGGGCTAGGGATCGTGGTTCGAGTCCCACTTGGGGCATGTAGTGAGACCTAGTTCCAAAAAAATAGCTGGGCGTGGTGGTGCACGCCTGTAATCCCAGCTATCTGGGAAGCTGAGGCTGGGGATTGCTTGAGTCTGTGTACCCTGGGTAACGAGAGCCTGCAGTTCCATGGGCAAAAATAGCAAGCCCTAGTCTCAAAAAAAAAAAAAAAAAAAAAAAAAAAAAAAAAAAAAAAAAAAAAAAAAAAAAAAAAAAAAAAAAAAAAAAAAAAAAAGCAAATAGACAACTATAAATGAGGCTAATTACACCAAGCATGATTTCATGGTTTTTACAAAGAAAATGGTGAATTAATCCAAACTTTTAAAACTCCATTTTAGAGACATAAACTTACTTTTAGTGTGAAATATTTCATAAACCCTAAGAAATGCTATGTGAATTGGAAATTTATAGTTATTTGCTATCAAAAGCCCATAAAATGCAGTTTCATTTGGGGAAGGTGAAGTTCTGGAAGGTGGTAGTAATGGTTATATAACTGTGAATATACTTAACACCACAGAACTGTACTTAAAAGTGTTTAAAAGGCACATTTTATGTTATATATATTTTACCATGTTAAACAGAAACCAAGGATCTGTGAATAGTACTATATTTTAAAAGGTCATAGGGGTTATTTGAGAATAACTGGTTAGAGGTCTTTGATGTCCATGTTCTATTTCTCTTCCTTCTTCAGGATGGAGCACAATGAGGAGAAATAAGGGACCACTGGTCCATCAGTTAAAATTAATCTCAGCAAACAATGGGGTGAAATAGGTGAAGGCAGGTCACCCTGCAGCTACTGACAGGCACCAAATTGGCCTACAGTGAGAAATCCCACTGAGGGAGAGGGTTCTTAACCATTCTGGCTGTCTAGAGAATCTTTGGCTCCCTTCTCATAGAGCTATTTTAAGATGTATAACATATGCAGGATTTTATTGAAATACAAATATAAAAATATTGTGAAATGGTGACATTGTTAAATGTGTGCTTCTTTATCAATGTATTCATATAGATTCAGTGTTGTCTCTAGAAACTATCATTTGGTAGAGAGTAACCTTTCAAGATAGCAGCAAATGTAATGTAATAAAAACTATTTCTACTGGTAAGAAACTCCCAGGCACTGTTAACACAATTATGGTTTATGTTCCTCATCCACAGATTTAGAAAATAATAAATATCAATTGGAGTCTAGTAAAAGTAAACACTCATTTTCATATAACCAAGTTCATGGACCCCTAATGTACCCAGTTCTAGCCACAGATCCTTTATTAGGAGCAGTCCATGGAGACCTTGTGCTGTTGGAGTCGAGGGCAGTTTTTCCACATGTGAATTGTTCCACATGTGAAATGAGTAAGTTTAGCCCAGTTATAAACATGAAGCTATTCTAGAAATATGACTATAATCCATAACATTTTTATTTTCTACCCTTCTTTGTGCTGTTTTGATGCACTTTTTTTTGTCCAATACAAAGATACTAATGGTGTGCCGGGCACGGTGGTGCGTGCCTGTAAGTGCCAGCCTATGGAGCATGACTGGGACTGGGGATCCCAGTTCGAGTCCCACCCAGGACAACATAGTGAGACCTAGTACCAAAAAGCTGGGCATGGTGGCACACGTCTGTAATTCCAGTTATCTGGGAAGTTGAGGCTGGGGACTGCTTGAGTCTGTGATAGCCCGGGCAACGAGAGCCTGTGGTTCCATGGGCAAAAACAGAGTCCTAGTCTCAAAAAAAAAAAAAAAAAGACACTAATGGTACTGCCAGATACACAAAATGGCAAGAAGCTGTTTAACAAACCCAGAGTTTAACTCTGCAGAAAGGACACTCCAGTATCAAAGCTCTCAAGAAAATCCCAACTGAGAAAGGTCAAAAGTTAATTTTCTTTAAGTGTAGCAACGGATGTACCTTTATCACTTGAAAAGTCTGAGACTTAAAAAGTTTGAGACTATAATGGAAAAGCTCATCAAAATTATCAATATTGGAGCAGAGTGAGGTACAAAGATAAATTTCACCTGATAAACGTGACAATCTTTTACATAAGTTTGTTCTAAATTCAATTTTTCAATTCTCCCAGACAGCTGCAATGGAAATAGTAATTGAAAAAATGTATTTTTCATTTTCTCAGTTTTTATATGACTGTTTGGAATTGGACAGGATTAACACTTTTTTCTATATTCACTTCTGGACCATTCTACTACAGTTTCTCTGGTATTTACAGACAAGTAACCTAAAAACAGTCTCTAAATGGTCTAAGAATAAAACAGGAAATTACTTTTTTTAAGGTCAGCTTAGTATGGCTTTTTTGAAAGGAAAACCACATTATTCCGAAGGTGGCAGTCACACGTGCCAGCATTGAATGGTGTTAGGGAAACTGTGAGTGATTTGGAACACAGTGCCCTCTTCTCAGAGGTTTGTACCTACACCACAGCTCTCTCTTTTCTTTAGTAAAGAAAAAAATCTTCTGTTACACTTCTGGATCAGTTAAAATAGGGCAAACTTGTTCTATTATCATTGTTTTTTGTTTTTGAGAACAGGTCTCGCTATTTTTGCCTGTGGAACGGCAGGCTCACGTTGCCTGGGGTACCACAGACTCAAGCAATTCCCAGCCTCAGCTTCCCAGGTAGCGGGGATTACAGGCGCATGCCACCATGCCCCGCTATTATTTTCGAACTAGGTCTCACTATGTTGCCCCGGGTGGGACTCCAACCACGATCCCCAGTCCCAGCCTCACTCCATAAGCTGGCGCTTACAGGCACGCGCCACTGTGCCCGGCTGTTCTATTATCATTGTTATTCCACATCATCATTAAAAGAAATTGTAATAATGTTCTCTTGTTTCATTATGTCTTCATAGATTTGTCTCAAGAATACTTCCTTTCCCTCTTATATTCAAGTTCTTAGACTTTGTGTTACTTAGTAAAATAACTTTTCATTTTCTTAGTGAAATAAATTTTTATATGAAGGATCGTGATTAAGTTTTTCTTAAACTTTTAATGATATTTTGGAACTTTTGTTAATTATTCTGTTAACAATGTCGCATTTTCTTTAAGAAATCAATTAAAATAGCACTATCCTATTAATCAGGATTGTTATAAAGTAGCATATCAATGATTTTTTTTTTTTTGAGACCAGGTCTCACTATTTTTGTCCGTGGAACCCCAGGCTCTCGTTGCCCGGGATACCACAGACTCAAGCAATCCCCAGCCTCAGCTTCCCAGTAGCCGGGATGACAGGCGCGCGCCACCACGCCCAGCTATTTTTTTGGAACTAGGTCTCGCTACGGGCCCTAAGCGGGACTCGAACCGCGATCCCTAGCCCTGGCCGCTTCATAGACTGAAGCTTACAGGCACGAGCCACCGTGCCCGGCCAGCAGATCAATGATAATGAGGACTTGATTCAAAAATTATTAAGCTTGTGCTGAGGGACAAAGAGAGAAAAGAAACACAAAAAAAATACAGCCCTCAAACAGCCCACACCTTAGCAGAAAGGCATGACACCTATATATGAAATAATTTTCTAAACTACAGAATGCACGTACATGAAAATTAACATACACCGGGGTCAATATTTACAGTAATATTAAATTCCCTTTATTAATAAGGCTGGGTGTGGTGGTGCATGCTTGTAATCCCAGTTACCTGGGAGGCTGAAGCTGGGAATCACTTGAGTCCACAGATTCGAGACAACCCTGGGCAACATTTGCAAGACCCTAGTCTCTTAAAAAAATTCCCTTTATTATTAATTGATATACTAAGGCCAATGAGTAACGAAAATTTTAACAGCAGGTGATATTTACTAAGTGCCTTCTCTTAGGTATGCCACGCAATTCTAATTATTTCACAGTTCTGTCAGGCATGTGTTGTTACAGAGAAGGTAAGACAACACTTAAGTTTGGAAGGACTGAGACAGTGGCTGGAATGCAAAAATTTCTATTTCTCAAACTCATTCCCTCCCTCTCTCCCTCCCTCCCTCCCCCTTCCTTCCTTCCTTAGACTAGGTATGCAAAAATTTCTATTTCTCAAACTCATGCCCGCCTGCCCTCCCTCCCTTCCTTCCTTTTTTTTGAGACTAGGTCTCGCTATTTTTGCCTGTGGGACCGCAGACTCACATTGCCCAGGGTACCACAGACTCAAGCAATCACCACCTCAGCTTCCCAGGTAGCTAGAATTACAGGCACGCACCACCACGTCCAGCTACTTTTTTGGGACTAGGTCTTGCTATGTGCCCCTGGCGGGACTTGAACCTCGATCCCTGACCCCTGCCACAGCTTCCTAGGCTAATGCTTCCAGGCATGTGCCACCAGGCCTGGCCCTCATGCTGTTTCTTATCTCTGTGAGTAAAAACATGATTTTTGGAGGGTTTGGTCTCTGTAAACATTTCCTATGCCAAAATACAGCAATTGAGAATCTCAGAACACTTTAACCCACAGCACAAAACCTCACATCTCTATCAATAAAAATTCTAAAATTTTAAATCAACTTAATATATATTTTTTTTTACATTGGGGAAAAAAGAGATTATTATTTTATCACTAAGAAAAAGTATGCATTCTAGGGAGAGACATTTCTTTGCACTGGCTTGTAGAAAGGAGCTTTTGGGAATCTGTGGTTTCACTCTTAACACCAAATCTCCAAGGGTTGAGAAGTAACACTGCTATCCCATAGAAACAAAAGAGAGTCATGTACGGAATTGAAAATTTTCTAGTGGCCAAATTTTAAAAATGTAATTAATTTTAATATATTTTGTTTGGTTCAGAATAGCCCATGTATATTTTGAACCAAATAATACACATGTTATTTATTTAGTTATTGATCATTTCAACATGTAATTCATTTGAAATTAATGAGCTGTTTACATCCTTTTTCCATATAGTTTTCAAACTGGTATAGACTGTACACTTAAAGGACCTTGCCATCAGGGCTAGCCATGTTTCATGAGCTGCCAGCCAGTTGTGGCTACTGGCCACAAGAGGCTGTTCAGATTTAGAGACTTTTATAGCAGTTAGTTTGGGAAAAATTCTGGCCAAGTGGTCAGTTTCTCCCATGTTGTCACTTACGGGTAACCACAGGGTGGAAATCTTAAAAAGTTATGAATATTTACCCAAATTACTTATAATACAGGGTTTCCCAAAGGTTTTATTTGATTTTATATATACTATATATAGTGTGTATATATATACCCTTTATATATATATATATATATATACCCTTTATATATATATAAATATAAAGGGGGAATGGAGGAAAGGCAGTTGTCATTTTTATTTTCACCAGAGTAGACCCTTCCCTATACACACATACTGATTTAATTTGGAAAATAAATATTAGTTTCAAAGATAACCCTAGTCTGGCCATTGGAGTGAAATAAGCCTAATCTTCTAACATTTAACTTTATATGCTTCTTACATATTTAGGACTTTAATGTACATTTCTAGAACATAAGTTATTTCTTTGTGTAAAATGACTACAATTGCATATGGGAAAAATCCAATAGTTAATTATTTGAAAATAAAAACAAGCAGCACTTGCTAAAATGAAACTAAAGCTGATTCTGAGAGCTTTCAGTTTAAATTCTCTCACACAGGCCACACAACCGGCTTGGACCACCATTATATGAACAAGGAAACCAACACTTGCTCTAGGTCAGTGGTTTCTCAAATCCTGGGCTCCAACATCAGCATACCCTGAGGGCAACTTGAAAATGCAAGTTTGTGGCCCATTCCAAACCTTCTGGATTATCAATTACAAGCACACTGTCAAAGAAGCACACTCAGGCTCTAGAACCACTGGATCAACATAGAATTAACATCTGAACCAAATCTGTTTACCCTAAAAGCTGGATATTTTTAGAAGGAATTATTTTGTGTGCCATAAAATTGACTGCCTTAACCATATTTAAATGCATATTTCAGTAGTATTAAAAACATTCACATCAAAAAAAAAGAACATTCACATCATGCAACCAGCACCAACAACCCTCTCCAGAATTCTTTTGCCTTAGAAACTGAGAATCTGTATCTGCCTCCTCCCAATCTTTTACAAATTTCTTACTCTATCCAATGACATTTCCTCAGTCTGTCCTCCTCACAACCTAACTCTGTTCTTACCCACTTAAATTTCTCTTAAATTCCTCTGCTGCCTGGCACAGTAGAACGTGCCTGTAAGCTTCAGCCTATGAAGCGGCCGGGGCTAGGGATCGCGGTTTGAGTACCATCTGGGGCCCGTAGTGAGCCCTAGTTCCAAAAAAATAGCTGGGCATGGTGGCACGTGCCTGTAATCCCAGCTACCTGGGAAGCTGAGGCTGGGGATTGCTTGAGTCCGTGGTACCCCAGGCAACGAGAGCCTGCAGTTCCACGGGCAAAAATAGCAAGACCTAGTCTCAAAATAAATAAATAAAATAAACAAACAAACAAACAAATAATAAATTCCTCTGCTAATGCCACCTCCTTTTAGTCAACAAAATCTTACTTTTCCTTTAGGCTGCAGTTCAAATGAAGCCTTGATGGCCCAGCCCCTGACTGTTCATTCTCTTTCACCATCCATGCATCCATGCATCCATGCATCCATGCATCCATGCATCCATCCATCCAGGAAATTCCACTAGGTACACGCTGCACATATTTAGTTATTCATAAATATTTGATTATAAACTATCAGAGTAGTGACTTTCTTTCAGAGCAGTTACAATAATAATTTTTCAAACTATGACATACATTTAGAAAGGAAACATTCTGGGAAGCAGTATTAAAATATCTAATTTTTAATTAGTTTTGAAAGGATGAAAAGTATTTTAAAGGTGTGCATATATACATATATATTGCATCACATTAAACCAAAAGGAAGCATTTCTGTTGTGACTTTCATAATTGAAGACATTCTGGAGTATCAAACCCAAGGTAACATTTTTTTGTTTGCTTTTTTGGGACTAGGTTTCTATTTTTACCCGTGGAGCTGCAGGCTCATGTTGCCTGGGGTACCATAGACTCAAGCAATCCCCAGCCTCAGCTTTCCAGGTAGCTGGAATTACAGGCGTGTGCCACCATGCCCAGCTAATTTTTGGGGACTAGGTCTCACTACGTTGCCCCGGGTGGGACTCAAGCCACGAACCCTGGTCCCCACCATGGCTTCCTTGGCTGCCGCTTACAGGCACATGCCACCATACCCAGCCTCCAAGGTAACATTTTGATAATACAAAGCATAAGAACATATTTGAACACAAGAACATATTTGAAATGAGCTGAAAATTTATGCAATATGTGGTAAAAATGAAAAGTATTATAAGTAGGTTTTAGGTCACATTTTTAATCTAGCGGAAAGTTTTAGCTATGGAGCATCTAACTGTAATAAGGAAAACGTATTCTATAAAATAATTTGTCTGAATATCTATGTATTTAGAGAACTCAACTTCATTTACATGAAGACTAGCATATTTGTTGTTCATTTTTACCACCTATATAATGTGCACCATTTTGAAAAATAGTTGTGGCAACTTCCTAATATTAGATGTAGATCTCTTCAATCATCTTGACTATAGCATAAGCACAGTTTTTTTTTTCGTGTGTGTGTGTGTGTACTAGTGAGGAGGCTTAGTAAACCACTTCAGGTAGTTTCTTCATTGCTTATGTCTAATCTAAGTATAAAATTTTAACATGGCAGAACAAATGAAAAAATGTACAGTAATAGATTAGTACTCATTAGAAGTATAAGGAAAGCAGCTATAGTCAACATTAGCGATTTTACACGTATAGTTCTCCACTGTGCATTTCTAAGCAAATTAAGGTCCTTCTCACCCCCCTTTTTCACCAACATGGTCACCCAAATCTCATTTTGCTCTGTAGTACTTTGGACATGTCTCTTTCAGACTGCTTTACCTTCATCACACATACTGTAACTGAAAATAAATTTTAAGTGTATCATGTGACATATAAAGAAAAATAAGCTTTAAAACTTGAAAATAAAACAAGCCATGTGAGGTCTATGGATAGAAGTAGTTCCAAACACATCCAGTTGTAAATCTTCATCTGTTAAGTGTGATCACACCAAGAGAAAAGAGGTTGGACTTTCATGGATATCTGCTAAGATTTTCACAGATCTGGAGAATCAGAATATAAATAGGAAGAATAAAATAATCTATTTTTAAGTATATTTCTTTGCATTTCTAGGAAACAGAGTTAAAAGAATGCTAAATATATCAGTACTCATTTATTTTAAATCTTTTTTTCCTTTGAGACTAGTCTTGCTATTTTTGCCTGTGGAACTGCAGGCTCTCATTGCCCGGGGTACCACAGACTCAAGCAATCCCCAGCCTCAGCTTCCCAGGTAGCTGGGATTACAGGTGTGCGCCACCACACCCAGCTATTTTTTTGGAACTAGGTCTCACTATGGGCCCCAGGCGGGACTAGAACTGCGATCCCTAGCCCCCGCCGCTTCATAGGCTGAAGCTTACAGGCACGAGTCACCGTGCCTGGCCATTTATTTTAAATCTAAGAGAAATACTTTTGAATGAATACCATGACTCAAAACTTTTACTTTCAATAATCAAGAGAAAAAAATCATACTTTTTTTGTGTGTAATAGTTTATATATATAGTTATTTTGAAATGTAGCCACATGTTAAAAAAATCTAATATTCAACTTCCCCGGGTAAATTCAGTTTAAGAAATTAAAATTTGCTCCAGAAAACTCTGATATTAATTCTAACTTCACATCTAATCAAAATACCTTTGCTTGCATAACACAAATATATTTTAATTGCTCAAAATGGCATTTAGGTTTCCCCAGTTCTACCTAATGAAGAATGACATTTGGAGAGGGGGTTACAACAGACTATGGTGGAGGCTTGATGGGATGGTGACAGGAATCTGTGGAGGTGTGATCCTATGTCTTTGAACCACATACAGTGGTGTAAATCAATGGTGCCTCAATTTAAGAAAGAAAGAGAGAAAGGAAGGAAGGAAGGAAGGAAGGAAGGAAGGAAGGAAGGAAGGAAGGAAGAAAGAAAGAAAGAAAGAAAGAAAGAAAGAAAGAAAGAAAGAAAGAAAGAAAGAAAGAGAAAAGGAAGCTTATTTAGCAACTATCACTTTTTTTTTTTTTCAATTCAGGGGAAGCATTTCTGGCTTTGAACACTGTTGCCAAAAATCCACTGATGGGGTGGACCTCTCATTTAATGCAATATTTTCTAAGGAACACTGAATACCAGTTCTAAAATAAAAACTTTACTAGGAAATCAGATAAAATGGTTTCTTTTTAAGTTATAATACAACCGTGGCTGCCACTCCTTGTTAAGTTATAATACAACCGTGACTGCCACTTCTGTAAATATATATATATATTAATCACTCTATATATTTTATTTTAATAAATAAAATTACAATGTAAGGAGTCATCTTTGACATACATTGCAAGCAACTTTTTAAGATAGTTCCCATTAATAAGCAACAACTTTGATACTCCTTGGCTAGGATAAAAATATTTACAGTCTAATCAATTATGAAATCCTCTCCCACATTACACTTTACCACCAGATTTTAAATTCTTCATGTCCCCAAACAGGCTGATCACTAATAAGTAGTGAAAATGTTGGTTCTCATTGGGGGAAGAGGAGTACTAGCCTCATATGAACTTACATGCTAAATCAAACTGTTCAATGAGCAACATAATGTTCAGGAGCTGTAGGTGAGCCCCAATAACTCAAGAATCCCAAGTGAGAATGTTGTATAATCTTTTCTTACTCACCAGGGCTGCTAGCTTTCTTACAAAGAATCAAGAGGGAAAATAACTCCTTTTGACAAGTTATTTGGCCACAGCTTAGTAAATATGTCTTATAGTCAATCGACAGTTGTGGCTACTTTAAAGCGAAATTTAAGTCAAATCATACTTTGTGCATCTAAAATACCTCCCCCCTCAAATCTGGACTATAATGACTGTGCTTATGTTGACAACATCCCAAGGGAGGGAATCACTTGAGCCATAGCACATTGTGTTTAATTAAGATTCTAAGTACTCTCTTTTCCAATCATGAAAGATTCATAATCTCTGATTGCTACCAAATATTGGGTCCCATGTCTGACTCACCATACTAAACAAATAAATAGAATTATGTAGTTTAATAGACTTATTGGGATAGAGGTATTACATTTCCAGACTTCAAACTACACTACAAAGCTATGATAATTAAAACAGCATGGTACTGATCTGAAAACAGACGAAAGGAACAGAATTGAAAACCTAGAATAAAGTCACACATGTATGGTCAACTGACCGATGATAAAGGGGAAGAAAACATACATTAGAACAAGGACAATCTCTTCAATAAATGGTGCTGGGAAAATTGAACTGTTACATGCAAAAGAATGAATCTAGATCACTCCCTCATGTCATACACAAAAACCAACTCAAAATGGATAAGACTTGGCTGGCCATAGTGGCATGTGCCTATAATCGAAGCGCTGGGAGGCAAGAGGACAGGGCCTTGAGTTCTAGTGTTCAAGACTACCCCAGGCAACATAGTGAGACCTGGTTCTTGAAAAAAGCAGCTGGATGCGGTGGTGGGTATCTGTAATCCCAGCTACCTGGAAGGCTGAGGCAGGGGGATCACTTGAGTCTGTGGGATTGGGACTACCCTGGGCAACATAGTGAGACCTAGTCTCAAAAAAAAAAAAAAAAAAAGAAAAGGATAAGACTTGGAGGTAAGACTTGAAACCATAAAATATATAGAAGAAAATACAGCTAAGACATTCCATGACCTATACTGCAGAGACATCTTTCAGGACACATCTACACAAGGAAAGAAAATGAAGGAAAACACAAACAGCTGGAACTATACCAAACTAAAAAGCTTCTATACAGCATGAAAGCCCAGTTTAAAAAATGGGCAGAAGGGCTGGAAAGACACTTCTCCAAAGAAATACAAATGGCCAAGAGACATAAGAAAAAGCGCTCAACATGACTATAATGATGGAAATGCAAATCAAAACCACAATGAGATACCACCTTACACTGCGAAGAATGGTTGATATAAAAAAACAAAACAAAAACAAAAAAACAGTGTGGCTGGTGGGCCAAGCACAGTGGCTCGTGCCTGTAAGTTTCAGCCTATGAAGTGGCCAGGGCCAGGGATCGTGGTTCGAGTCCCGTTCAGGGCACGCAGTGAGACCTAGTCCCAAAAAATAGTGGGCGTAGTGGCGCGTGCCTGTAATCCCAGCTACCTGGGAAGCTGAGGCTGGGGATTGCTTGAGTCTGTGGTACCCCGGGCAACTAGAGCCTGTGGTTCCACAGGCAAAAATAGCAAGACCTAGTCTCAAAAAAAAAAAAATAAATAAAAATAATAATACTTTGTTGGTTTGTTGTAGGAAATTTGAAAAATAAAGTTATAAAGATGAAAATGATCCAAAACTCAGTGGGCAGAGATAGCCATTCTTATTATTTGGTCTGCTTCCTTCTAGAATAGTTATTTAATTTTTATGCAAGATGTAGAAAATGTTTTCCTTTTAGATCTTGATCTTGTTTAAACTTTCTGTGTGTATATATGACTATGTACACACATGTATAAAAAGAGACGATACATCGACTTCTCACGATGTGTGAAGAACTGTGTCAAGCATCCCACACCGATTGGTTTGTCTGAATAGCATAGGTTCCCTCCGTGCTCTGTTGGGCCCCATTGCACAGAGGAGGAAAGTGAGAGTCAGGGAAGTGAGTGATCTAATGAAAGTCACCTGACTCCTAAACAGTGTCACCAGGACTGAAAGCTGGGTCAAGAGTCTGCTAGGAGAAGACAGGGTTTAGAAGGGAACGCTCTGTACCATCTGCTCAATTTTGTTGTAAACCTGAAATTGCTCTAAAAAATAAATTCTCGCCAGGCACGGTGGCTCGTGCCTGTAAGCTTCAGCCTATGAAGCGGCTGGGGCTAGGGATCGCGGTTCGAGTCCCACTTGGGGCAACACAGCAAGACCTAGTCCCAAAAAATAGCTGGGCGTGGTGGCACATGCCTGTAATCCCAGCTACCTGGGAAGCTGAGGCTGGGGATTGCTTGAGTCCACAGTACCCCCGGGAACGTGAGCCTGCGGTTCCATGGGCAAAAGTAGCGAGACCTCAGTCTCAAAATTTAATAAATAAACAAACAAACAAACAAACAAACAAATAAATAAATAAATAATATAAATTAAAAAATAAAAATAAAAGAGAAATTCTCTGTGGTTTGGGGGAAGTCAGCAACATGTAAAGAGGCATGGCAGGCATCCTTTTAGCTTCAGCAACATCAGTCCTCAAAAAAACCACCCTGGTTCTGCCACCGCCTACTGTGTGACCTTGGGCATGTCCTTGGCTTCCCCAGCCACAAATGGGACTGGCAGCCACAGGGGTGTGAAGCCTGCCTGGGGCTCTGCTCCTGAAGATGACG